>BGPR01012834.1:8516-43546 GCA_013235015.1 Araneus ventricosus | reverse complement strand
GCCGCATTGCTCATCCCATGATTCTAGACAGGATGATTATGATATTGTTTGAGATGTATGCTCGCTTCCCTCTTTGGCTGCTATATCTCAAATTATCCTCGAGAAATCGAGAATTAGAAAAAATAAATGAAAGTGACAGTCAAAAGAAAAAATGAAGGTTTGAAATGAATTATTATCACATCGAAAACGAAAGCATCTCTCTGTAGCGAAAAATTCCTTTTCGAAAGCCGAGAGGTCGAAAATCCATGAGCGAGAGAACGGGTTATTTGAAGGTTGGGAGACGTCACTTTTTCCGCATCAACAACGGGGAAGTGACGTCTCCCAACCCAACCGAGGGTACCAGAATAGACCCCAAAGGTAAAACAACAATTTCGTAAATATATATATATTTCTTTGATATTCAAAACGGAAGCACTAAAAGAGCAGATGTTTAAGTTTTCTACTATTTGTCAGATCCACAGAACAATACATTACTCGGTGTCGGTGAGAGTTGAAAACTGAATAGTTTACCTCTAGTTGGTTATGATTTAGCTCGAAAACGGACAATCATGGTCATTCACAATCAATCCACGCCACGAAAATGGCGTAGTGCCAACTCTCACCATTCCATTTTTAGATCATCCATTTAGATCGGTCATCACAAGTACCTGAGGCTGCGTAAATTGAACTGGCTGGATCCTTGTTCGACAAGCTGGCTATTAAGTGTCTATTCAGCTTGAAGAAAGAGACGCCTTTTCCCGCTGTTAACGAAAAAGTGACGTCTCCCAACCCCCCAAACCCAACCCTGGTTACCAGAATAGACCCGCAAAGGGCCCGGTCTTTTGATTCATTCCCCTGTTCCAAAGTGTGCACCATACATGAGTTCACGGGTCACCAGGGACGTGGCGAGCGTCTCACATCTGGGGGGGTGTGAGATCCAAAAAATGCCGACTCTCATGATGAACTTTGCAGACTTAAAAGACAAATATTTTTATAGTGCCTAATATACATACATGTTCCCGCTGTGATGCATAATATCATTTTCAATGATGAGGACACGAAATATCTAACGTTTCAAACAAAGACAAAAAAACATGCCTTCAAAAATCACATTGAAAAAATAAAGACAAAATTTAGCTTAGCAAAGGCACGATTTTATTCCCTCCTCGGTAGGAACTCCTAACTCTCGATGGAAAATAAACTCGTCCTCTATAAATCACTTTTGCGACCATTGATCAGCTGTGCTTTCCCAATGTATGTGTGTGGGTTCAACCCATCAGAAAAACTGTGAGCACTACAAGAAAGATATCACAAATGTCCTCAGAAACTAAAGTTATTCGTAAAGATCTGAAACGCAAAACCATTTGGGATTATTTAAAATATAGCCATAAAATATTTGAACAAAATGGATAATAGATATTAACGAAACCGCAAGAGAGATTCCAGTGCATGACCCTAGTATAAGAACAGTCGCAGAGTGTTGTGCATGTTCAATGGTGGTTCAGTGGTGAACTTCAATTATTACGCAAAATTTTGTAACAATAACAAACTTTAATAAACATCTGTAACAACAGCTTAATTTCCAACCGAGATTGAATCTCAGTTCTTGCCAGTATTATTAGGGCTGGCGACTCCCTTCATTCCAGAACGTAGTCTGAGACAATTTCATTAACACCCCCGAGTTCACAAGTGGGGTTTCAGAGGCCATCTGGTTTTTATTACCAGGGTCATTTTTTCCCCTCTTACCCGTAAACAAACTCCCTTTTACTTTCCTGGGCTGCTTAGCAGCGCCCTCTATTTCACGCTTTTCAACACAGAGCAAAGTTCTATTTAGAAGCAACCTCACCTTAAGACTTTCGGAAGGAATCGACATATTGCCTGATTTGTCCAATATAATCAATAGAACATATCAACAATGCAGTACAATTTTATTAATATAAATTATTTCATTATCACTATAATTACTTTAAACTGAATTTTATTTCTTACCATCATTAAATTCAATTAATCATAAATAATACATTCTGATACACAAATAATATACATGCATATAATATTTAAACAATACGAATAATAATCAATCCTTGGGCGCTTAACATATCATGCCACTAAAATTTCATTCATAGATGTGGACAATAAAAAAAATCACAGTCTGAAAGATCCCTCCTTTGGTCATTTCTTATTACTGAAATAATTATTGTAATTCAGGTATTAAAATATTATGAAAAAACACATCACGGTGTTAATTTTTTTTTAAATATGCAAACAATAAAAATATCAATTTTATTAATCTTTAATTTTTTACATTTAAAATTTGAGAATTATTTTATTTAGAATCAAAAGTGAAATGTTTTTACAGAGTAGGTATTTGGCCAAATCATTATTCTTTATATCACTAATCTCGATGTTAAAAAAAAACACTGCTTCGAAATTCAACTCATTTTGAATTTCCGTTTATTACTATTATATACACGGCATTCGAACGGAGAACGGTTCTTTTATTCCTCATCCGAGTACTTGAAAAATCGCAAACATCCGCTGGTATGCATAAATATGCATAAATTTGCAGAATTTTTTTAGATCTATTAAAACAAATCATGTTAAATAAACAAATAATTAATGCAACAAAAAGCAATGTAAAATAATGAAAAGCAGTGCAAAACTTGATTAATTCGAATTTAATTTAGAAAATCTTTGTGTAAAAGTGAATACAGCATGAGAAAACGGCAATTTTAACTAAAAAAGGCGAAAAAAATCTATCTTTAATAAAGAATACATAATGAATAAATAAACAGTGTGAAATTTTAATTAACAAAGTAATGATATTTATTGATTTTTTAAAAAATAAAGTTAATAAACTTACTTAAAGCTTAAATTTAAAATAATTCAAAGAGTGAGAAATATTTAATTGCTGTTTTGATTGGATAAATTGATTGGATTCTCGAGTCAATAAAGAACCTTAAAAAGTTATTTATTCACGATCGATGAGCATACAAAGTAAGGACGAAAGCAATTTAGAAATATAAAAGAATTTAAAATTTACATTCTTGACATTTAGGTAAGCAAAATAAATTCGAATTAGAGATTATATTTAGGCATTATGCGTATAGAAATTTTAAGAATAGAGAAAAAATCGAATTACTTACGAATTCGGATAAAAATGTTTGAATTAACCAAGTTCCACAACAATAATAATGATTTAATTCACCTATAGTAAAGCAGGTTTGGTGTATAAAAGTCGCACTGTACTTATCAGCTACACTCCGCTTTCTGGATTGAGATTTCTTTATGTTGTCTTTAACTTTACTACTATTCAGGATAATGTCCATTGGGCGGCATTCGAGTTTCCCGCCCAATAAGAAGTTAGGGGTTTTTGTGATGTAAAAACAACTGCATTCCCCCGATCATAAATCTGTCAGTCTACTTCCACCCCCTTTTTTTTTAACGAATGAAGCAATCCGACACCATGAAATTACAGGATTCTTAAACTGTCCTGTTCATAAAAGCTTCCAGAGTTGGAAAAGAGATTATTTTGTGTATTTGTTTCCTTATGTGGTATATTTCAATGTTTCTGGGCATAATTATCAAGATTTTGGAAGAGAAATGCTGACATTTTACATAAGAGAAAGAACGCCCCCCAAAATGAGAGCTAGATATATTTTTCTAGCATTAAACACACCGACGCACAAAAAATAAATAAATAAAGATTTTACAGAAAAATTAAAAATATATGAGAATTTTTTTTTTAAATCAAAAGTGAATATATCCATTTTACAAAGTTGGTTTTAGAAGTGGATATTTTTAGTTTTGCTAAAGAATTAAGAACTTTGAGTAATTTTACAAAGGGGAAAAAATAAGTTATGAAACAAAATTGAATGATACTGCACCCTCGTACAGTTGGGTACTCAGATGAGAAAATTGTAACAAAACGCTTTTTAGAAAAAAGCGTATATGTTCACTTTTGTCAGAACGCTCCTCATATGTATTTCTTCAAAAATATTTAACCATTCATTTTTAAAGAAGCTTTTTTATGACCATCTTTTCTTTTGAAATCTAGGGAATGCACATTTTTAATAGAGAAAAAGGAATATAAAAAGTTCCCAAACTTTATTTTTAAACAATAGTTTGTTGCTGAGGTCAGCGGCATAAGATTGTGACATTTCTTAAATTTCCTGAAACAGTTTAGCATTTGAATAATGTAATTATTATTAGAAGCCAACAAATTTGCATATTTTAAGAGGCTAAATTTTACACTCTCAGGATTGAAGATGTTTCAATGCAATCACTGAATGTTACTGCTAGTCAAGTTTCTTTTTGTATAAAAAAATCTATAATAGAAAAAAAAATTATAGTAAAGTTGGAGAGAAAAGAAATCCATTCATTCATATAGGCTTAGCAAGGAAAGGTTAAAATATATTTCACACCGAGTTAATATTTGTCTCTTGTTGTATAATAAATAGCATCATTATGGCTTCTATGTCAAATTAACAAAATTTTTATATAAAATATTTTTTATAAATATATGATGAAAGCTAACATACTAAATGAATGCTATTAAAAAAATGTTAGTATCTCTCAAAGTTTCTTAAATCAATATTATAAAAAATTTAAATAATTATTTATTCCTTTTTCATGTCGTGGAAAAATTTTCATAAATGTTTTCTTATACTTAAAAATATAACAATAATTATGCAAAATAAGCCCACAGTAAACATTAAAATTTAAACTGTCTTTTCATTTTTTGATTATTACTCAATTCTTCTATCGAATTAATGTTATTTTTTAAATTCTAAGATATTAAGAAAACGTAGTATTGATATTTTCTCTTTTAACTCATCTGAAAGAAAAAAGTAATAAAGACTTAAGATAGATGAGGATATTTGCATTAAAAACTCTTTACTTTCTGACATGCGAAGTAAAAAAAAAAAAATTATAAACGCCAAAAAATTCGACATCGAGATTTTTATGATTTTCTACATTAGAGTACCTGAATACGAGAAAAACATTTTCTGGAATTATATATGTCAGTCGCTTCGTCCGTCTGTAAACACATACCGATTTCGGTGTGTCGTCATTTTCTCGGCAATATCGACTTGAAGAGAAATATTCAGAGTAATAATCTTGATTCAGAGAATAAAACTCGGCACTTTCGGCCTTATGTCCAAGGACTTGACCGGGGGACCAAACAGGGGGATGACACTTTTATTAGGGAGTACACTAGAAAGTCCAGAGAAGAATACTGCCGCTCAGATGGGTAAAGGAAAATTTCGGGATCTACAGAACAGTGGCATCTCATTTCTTTCGTTGCTTTGATAATTTATCTTTATTTATTTTACTAAAGAAGGGAAAGTTTGCTCGAACCCCGGTCAGTTAGCAATAGTCACGCCACGCATACCCTTGAACTCGGAGTCGGAACGGCTCCCTATTGGTGAGAACAATGGTCTGCAAGAGAATTTAAAAACCAACTTAGTAAATAAAAGTTCACTTTGTTTTTTTTTTTTTGGCATTTCAATAAATAATTCTGCAAATGTTGTGGATACGCAGAATAAAATAATACGTTCGGTTACTTTTTCAAAATTTGCCGACTCATTTAGTCAATTTGCCGACTTCAGAAAAATCTGAGGGGGTGTCTCACCCCCCCTACCCCCCCTTCGCCACGTCCCTGCGGGTCACAATCAATGGTAATCAACACAGAAGTCATCCTTCGACGTCGCAGTTTTTGGTACGATCACAGTATGGGATCTTTACAGCGACTATTCTTTTTTTTATACAATTACCGCGATTCTGTCAATAAAAGAGAAAAACGAATACTTGCTCCTTCCCAGATAGCAATTTTAGTTTGCAGCAAACTTGCCACAAATTTGTCATGACAAGAGTGCAAGTTTGCCACAAATTTGTCATGACAAGTGTGCAAGCTTGCAGTAAGCTTGCAGCAAGTTAACGAAAGCTCCGAAGTCACCATGAAACGAACTTGCAGCAAGTTTGCCGTGTCAAACTCGGCCTTAGAATAGCAAACAGAACACAGCAACCAGGAAGAACTCGCGACCTCCTAGTTGAAGCGTGACCTAACCGTTGAGCCACTAGACTCTGAGAGGAGAGGATAGATTTCGCTAAACATCGTTCGACAGTTCATATACGATTTATTTTAAACTATTTTCTGGTTTTCATTCATTTTTGAGTTGAGAATTGGTTTAGAGTCAAAGAGGAGCGATTTTTACTTCAACGTTTCATTAAGAATACAGACATAATAGAGTCAAAAGTGTAACAAAATGGAGACCAAAATGTCTATTATTATTTTTCAACACACACGACTGTTTTTTAGATTTAATTTTGTTTATAAACGTTTAAAATTTCAAATAAAAAAGAAAAAGGCGATATAGTTTTCTTTAAAGTGAGTGATATTTAGTAAAAGATGGAAAATGCTTCAAAAAAAATTTTTTAAAAATTTATTTTCACTACAAATTATCATTGATTTATTGAATTAATAAAAAGAAATTACGGTCTAGGAGGTATTAAATCGGATGTTTTTAAACAGAGACAAAGATATTATCTCTTTATTGTCTATCTTTGGGAAGCTTGTTTTGCAAAATTAGCAGCATTGATTTGGAGGTAGCTTCTTGTCCTCGACACTTGCAAGTTCGATTCAGTTGAACGCTCACACATGCACAGTCAAAACAACGCTGCAAAACTTCATTGCTATCTGGGTTTGAGTTCCCCAAAGCTCGGCATTACAAGCGAGTTATCATTAGAGCGTATAATCACAACCGAAGGGGTAATTCACAGAAAGACTTCTTAAACCGCGATGGGAATGGAAATGTGATAAAATACGAGACGAGGTGGGGGTAGGGTGAATCTGCAATTGAAGCGTGACCTGCTTATCTGAAAGGTCACTGGTGAAGACTGTGTTTCCCAGGGGTGGTTGTGGTTATCCCCCCCCCGTGTGCGGAAAATAGTTCAAATAAATGAGAGATTTTTAGAGTAGCTTTTGATGGCGCCATATGTTGACAGTGTATAGAACTAAACAATAAAACCTCGCAAAAAAATTATATTGAAAAGAAATTAAAATTAAAAAACGCTTTGTTTCATTTTATACAAATGACTGAATCACACCTTATTGATAGTAGTATTCATCACTGGTATTTGTGATTTTTTAATATTGCGTAGAAAATAACAGTTCATCAAATATTCGTCATCCCTAGCACCATATTCTTTGGGGTAGGGGTCTATTCTGGTACCCCCGGTTGGGTTGGGAGACGTCACTTTTCCCGTTGTTAACGTGCGGAAAAAGTGACGTCCAGAATAGACCCCAAAAGAAGAGCTTTGGTTTAGAGGCATCGAATCCATTCGTTCGCCAGATTTGCAGATTTTTTTTTCGGGAGAAGGCATTACGCTAAGGTTTGCTTGCTTCGAATGAATGAAATAGAATAAAGATCCATACAAAGGATCTAGTGAAACGGCTGCCTATGATCAGGGATTCAAATTTTTTAACTTTTTCTTAATTCCAATTGAGTCCATGAGTTTTTTGTGACAGATAAAGTTAAAGGCTTTTCATATTGCTTTAGAATATTGTAATAATTATAAGAAAAATACAAATATTTGCTCATTATAGCAGGAGTGTTTGTTCACATCCGTATCATTCGCAGCTGTGTATTTAAATCTTTATGAATATTTTAATTACTCTCCTCCCCCCGCCTTCAAATGAAAATCTAATTAAAATGGCTATATTTTCTGCATTTTGCAAAAAAAGGAGCCGGAAACAGCATAGTTTTCTTAACTATCATCATAACTTCATCGCTCTGGTTACAATTCTCAAACTTTAACATTTTTAAGCCTCTTCTCAGTCTTTGAAATTTTCTACAATTATTTTAAGCCTTCTTCCTTTCTGCCCTTGGGCAATGATAAACAAACTGATTTTGTAGAACATTGCTAAGAATTCTAGTCTAAAAGTAGTGCTGAAGTTTTAACTCAAATTGTTCACCGTCTGCCATCTTTTTAATTTAATAGTCCCCTTACAGTCTGCTTGACTTAATAGCTTCTCCACTCGTCTTGCGATTTTATAGCACTAGTAGTTCTGTGAACAGTAGACCTCGCATCCCAAAAATAAATAAATGAAGAATCTAAGATCAGCTCTTTATCGCAGTCTTTAAACATTTATCCAGCGTTGTCCTTCATTTTGAAGATAGTATTGTTTCCAGGGGCACCAGACATTATAATTTGTCTCTCGAGGAGGTACTTCTTTGTCTGCATAATATATATTACGGTCAATGTGATAAATCGGTTATTATTAATAATAACCGGATTTTTTATGCAGTTATTATTAATAGTGACAGGTTATATCTTTTTATATGTAGGTATTTTATATGTATTTTTCCAGTCTAGCTAAAAAGCGTAAGCTTAATTTTTTCACTTTCCGTATAAGCTCATTTGAATATTGTTGTGTCAGCGGAAAGATATCGAGAGATAACGATCACGCGCTCTCTCGGTGCTAATCACGTGATGCGTGTGTGTTTCTCCGTTAAAAAACTGAGTGTAATGTTTGAATCTTGGGGAGATAACTTTTTGAAATCAAGCAGAACAGACATGCGGTAGATGTGAGCGTAGGCAGCTACGGGGGTCTCTTCCCTGTTAGCACGGCGGCGATGGGCGATGGCTGTAACTAACCTTTAAACGAGGTGTAAGTTGATGTTTAATTAAAGTAACTAACAAACCCTAAATCTCTCTTGTCTAATATGTAAATAACAATCTGTGTAAATACATTTCATATTTTATCAATAAATAATTTAGTTTAAACTGCTGTTCCTCCTTCTTTATCTTTGGTGCATTTACCTCTAGAGTGTTCCTTAGATGAAGTATTTTTATCTGTAGGCGGATCTTTGGATTTTTCCCCCTGCATCCTTTCTATAAAAATTGGGGATAGGCCGGGATCTATTTCATCTGAGAACAACTTTTCTATATATATAAAAGGCAAATACCATGACTCACTCATCACGAAATCTCCCAAACCACTGGGACTAGAAACTTGAAATTTTGTTCACGGTTGCTAATTGGAGAGTAGGTGATCATTAAGAAAGGATTTTTCGAAATTTTAATTAGAATTTAAATTAATTAAATATTACCTTAAATTTTATCGTTTTTCCGGAATAACTTGGGATCCTATTATCGCAAAAACACCATTTTTACATCATCTTAAAGATAAACCAGCGGGAGTGGTCTCTCCTAAACTTTCTCGTATGTACTTCTCGAAAAAGGTGCTGTTTCCCCTCCTCCCGCGTGGATAAAAAAATTCGAACATATTGTGACCCAGGATCCAATGACTATCAGAAAATATTTAGGTAAAGAATCAAATTCAAAGAGATGGCGTTCCGATTTAAATGCGTACCGATTTCTACTCTTGCTGGTTCAAGAACAAAGTCGCATAATCCTCCCGCGTGCACATATTGCTACCAGTACGCATTCGCTTGGCGAATCGGATTAAAAAAAGCGCCAAGCAGAAGTCAAATATCGTGCACAGAAGATTGCGTCCAGTACGCATGCGCGTGGAGATATCGCATCTCCAACGAATCCGCTTATACAGACCGACAGACAGTCAACCCTTTGACGGATTTGGCCCAAAATTTTATACGGACCTACATTCATGACGATAAAACTATGTACCAAATTTTATCCATCTAGCTATTCAAGTTTTTGAGTTATAGTGTTCACATGACCGCGGACATATAGATAGACAGACTTCCCGTTGACGGATTTTGTCCAAAATTTGATACAAACCTACAAATTATGTTTAAAGACCACATACCAAATTTCATCCCCGTAGCTCTAATAGTTTTCGAGTTATCGTGTTCACAGACAGACAAACACACAGACATAATTCCAAAATTGTGTTTTTACTTTCTCGTATACGAAGTATACAAAGAGAAAGTATTGTAATCGTCAAAAAATTCGAACTCGAGATTTTGACGAATCTCCACGTTTTAGACCTCCCTGAGTCCGAAAAACACAATTTTAGAGTTATGTCTGTGTGTCTATGTCTGTGAACACCATAACTCGAAAACTATTAGAGATAAAGGGATGAAATTTGGTGTGTGAACTTGACACATAATTTGTAGGTTTCTGTCAAATTTTGGACATAATCCGTCCATGGGAAGTCTGTCTGTCAGTCTGTCCGCGGTCATGCGAACACTATAACTCAAAAACTTGAATAGCTAGATGGATAAAATTTTATACACAGTTTTATTATCATGAATGTAGGTCCGTATAAAATGTTGGGCCAAATCCGTCAAAGGGTTGACTGTCTGTCGGTCTGTATAATCGCATATTTGTAAAAATTATATCTCCTAAACCCTTTGGCTTAGATAAGTAAAAATTGGTATGACGTTTGCTAATATTAATTATAGATCTGTGCTCAAATTTCGTTTTAATCCGTTAGAAAAAGGTGTTCAAATTGCATATTTGGTTCAAAATGCACATTGCGACTGTGTGTTGGCGAGCGTTTCGCTTATTCTACTCAAGTTAGTATAGTTGGCATTTGACCTTGGTGGTCTACGAAGTTGCGAAATTATAGCGAGCCGCAAACACGCGCTTCGGAAATTATGGCAAACCCCAAAACGAAACTACGTTTTTACATTCTCCAGATGGACGCCTGTGATTAAGCAGAGGTATGGTTTTATGTTGTGTGATATCTATAGTAAGATTTCGTACTCAAAAACGTTAAATAAAGTTGTGGTACCTTTTCGCGTAAAAATTGAGAGCATACAATTTTTTTTGCAAAATATTAAGTTTTGGGGAATTCATAAACTTTATATGTTTCACTGTAAATCACCATTCATAATTTTTTTTTTCAAAATGACCAGGCCTTGGGTAAATACCCCAAAAATATTTACCTACCAACTGGGTGCTTACCCACTCCGCATTACTGGTCGTATGCAAGAAAGTTTCGGGGAGATTACTCCCGCTGGTTCGGACTCGGGGAGGTCTAAAACGTGGAGATCCGTCAAAATCTCGAGTTCGAATTTTTTGTCGATTACAATACTTTCTCTTTGTATACTTCGTATGCGAGAAAGTAAAAATATATATTCCTGTCATAAAACACATGTTTATTTTATTTTTTTTCTATCAATGTCAAAGATTTCTCTCTCATATATATCTATTTAAACACTTCAAATTTGACGGGACATCTCTCGAATGAAGAGGCAATTTGCACCCGTCATACCATGACGGGTTTTTTTTTCTAGTTATTTATAACACATAATAACCGCGGTTATTTTATAAAAACCGATTAATCACATTGACCGTAACATTACACTCTCTTACAAAGCTATATTTAAAATCTTAAAACAATCAATGTATCGTATTGCACACCTATATTATGCACACATTTTACTCCTTGTACTTATAAAACAATAATGCAGTTTTTCGTACCATTATAAACACTGTCGCTTAGATTTTTTTTTTTTTTTTTTTTTTTGTAAATCTTAAAAGTTATTGCTTTTTTTTTAGCCTAATTCTAAGACTTAGAAATTTTTACAATTATTTTAATCTTACTTTTTGTGTATGGACTATATTGTACAACATGAATTACTAGAATACGGTAAGTTATCTACTATAAAAGTAGTCCTGAAGTTGGAACTCAATTAATTTGAAGACCGTCTACCACCTAGTGGAGCAGCGAGGAGTGGGCAAGGGGGTACAGATGCCCCAGGGTCTACTAATGTGGGGGGGTGCGCCTCGAAGACGATAGTTTTGCGATCATTTTAAGTTTTTAAAGTTAGAAGTTGGAGAGTGAGACTAAGAGAGGCGAAAAACAAATACCATGCCCGGATGCCGTTTACCCTCGCTACGCCACTGCTACCAACATTTCAACTACTCCCACCCTCCTCCCGCTCTTTCCCAGATAGCAATTTTAGTTTGCAGCAAGCTTGCCACAAATTTGTCATGACAAGAGTGCAAGCTTGCAGTCAGCTTGCAGCAAGTTAACGAAAGCCCCGAAGTCACCATGAAACGAACTTGCAGCAAGTTTGCCGTGTCAAACTCATTGCAAATTATAGCAAAAACAGAACACGAACACAACCCGGGATAGAACTCGCGACCTCCCGGTTCCGAAGCGGTGACGCTAACCGTTGAGCCAGCTGAACTCTGAGAGGAGAGGATAGATTTCGCTAAAACATCGTTCGATGCGATTCGTATACGATTTATTTTAAACTATTTTCTGGTTTTCATTCATTTTTTGAGTTGAGAATATGATTTGAAGTCAAAGAGAGAGCGATTTTCGCTAATAACTACGTTTTGCTAGTAGAATAAATTATGAAATTAGAGTTCAAAAGTAATTACTTTAAAATGGGACAAAATGTCTAGTTATTATTGTTCAACAAACACTGACTGTTTTTTAGATTTAATTTTGTTTTCAAACGTTGTACCAAAAAAAAAAATAAAAAAAGAAAAAGGCGATATAGTTTTCTTTAAAGTGAGAGTGATATATTTAGTAAAAAGATGGAAAATGCTTCAAAAAATTTTTTTATAAAAAAGTTATTTTTTTCACACAAATTATCATTGATTTATTGAATTAATAAAAAAGAATTACGGTCTAGGAGATGCTATTAAAAATCGGATGTTTTTTAAAACAGAGACAAAGATAATTATCTCTTTATTGTGCTATCTTTGCAGGAAGCTTGTTTTGCAAAATTGCAGCAAGTTTGATTTGCAAAGAGGTGGCGCTACTTGTCACATCGAACTTGCTACAAGTTCGATTCAAGTTTGACGCGTCAAATTTTGCCATGACAAGTCAAAATCAAACTTGCTGCAAACTTACGTGCTATCTGGGTTCCAATCTGCATGAGCAGATATTTTCTCCATTCATTTCGCATCTTTTAACATTAGCTATCACAATGCAAAATCATACCCCCAAATTTCACCTTCCACAGCTGACAGCCTTTTTCCAGCATTTTAATGACCCCCCCCCAATCAAAAGTTTATTAAAATAGCAATAACTTCTGAATTTTTGCAATTATAGACAGGAATGGCGCTAGAGTTTGCCCGACAGGGGGGCACGATCTCCCCGACAGGAGGGACTGAAATTGGTCTCAAATTTTCGCCAGATTATTATTTATCAACTACAGTTGAATACCCCGTACAAAAATATTCCCGACGGGGGGCCCCCGGTCCCCCCTCTGGCGCCATCCTTGATAGAGAGTCATGTTCTCACCATCTTAATCGCGTTCGCTACGAATGCATGCTGAAAAATTAAAAAGCTTTGTCTTTGCTTTTCACTTTTTTGGGCCAATTCGAACTTCACATCCATCATTGTAGCAGATGGGCAATTTTGATTTTACTCTTATAGTTCAACTCGCCAAAATAATCAGGAAAAGATCTTATGGAATATTTGTTAATAATAAAAGTATTGGGTTTGGGAAGTGGGCAACTGGTATTTCTTATAGAAAATTGTCAACGAAATATTCCATTTGGTTCACTACTTTT
Source organism: Araneus ventricosus (assembly GCA_013235015.1). Lineage (NCBI taxonomy): Eukaryota > Metazoa > Arthropoda > Arachnida > Araneae > Araneidae > Araneus > Araneus ventricosus. The sequence continues at coordinate 30,097 of BGPR01012834.1, read as the reverse complement.
CTCACACATGGTAAAGTACTGTTTACGTGTTCTTCAACTCAATTATGTACACATTCCTCAACCATGTTAGTCAATGGCGGATTTTAACAATATGAGGCTATAGGCGCAAAATCGTTTTGAGGCCCCTTTCCATACCCAATATTGTCGTGTAATTATCTTTAATTAATTTAAGTTCAACTAAGCACAGAATAGCTGCAAGTTCATTATCAGAATCTAATACATAAAACAAACACAAATCTGACAAGTCAGAAGAGGACAAAAGTAAATAATTCCAAATCAAGATAAATTAATTTGCCTAGCTAAGTAGTAAGTGCATTCATCTTTATACATTTGATTAAGAACAGATTTCTGACAAGGATCTTGCAACTAGGATCTAGTCAATTTTCATCGTATAAAGAGTATAACTAAGGAATATTGTAAACCGCGTTGTGTTCAAAAATAGGTAACTAATAACCCCAGGTAAACATTACACTGACATAGATAAATAAATAGCACCAGATCTGGAAAACCTGTTAGGACACAATGTGAGAGAGAACATATCCATGAATAAATGACAGAAACTATAATGTTAAATTAAATGCAGTTTATTTATGAATTGAAAAAAATAAAAAAAAAATGTGGTGATAAACATGTTAAGAATGTACACAATCGTTGATCCTCTTGAATAAAATACATACATTTGCAGGATCACAAACATTTAACACATAACTCAAGTTATAGAGGGACGAGACTCAAGTTTGTGTGTAGTGCTGCTGAAGAATCCATTCAATTTTAGGAACCATATTTTATTAGGCTACGTTCCACAGCACAGAACATTAAAGTTACAAGACAGAGAACAACATCACGAGACAAGCACACAGACAAGAATGACAGAGAGGCATCATGGGAAAAAGATGGCTCCAGTAGCGCCACCTACCATAGAAAGGAGAAGGCAGTTGATTGTAACCGCTACAAAGTTAAACAAAGTTGGAGCCCCCTAACAAGTGTAATTCACTGACACAAGTAAAGTATTGTAAAAATTCAACCAATGTTTTGTCACATGAGAATAAAATGGTAAACAGAAATATATAAAAAAAAAATCATGAAGTTCACAACCTGAAAATTGCTAATGCTATGTGGCAAAATTATTCCTTTAGAAATTTTACTATCATCACAAATTTAACAACTTGATGTAGTGACACCAATGCTATCACTTCAATTAAACTAAATAAAAACTCTGATGTCCCTAGTTAAAGATTGTGCTGGTAGTCTAAAAATTTTATCTTTCAAAGATGCTACAATCAAGAAACCTGTATGCAGATATTTAGAGATGAAATCTATTAAAGTTGAACACATAATTAATAAAATTTACCCTGCATACAAAATTCACTCCAGCATTTCTTAAATTTGTTTTTACTCATAAAAAAATAAAACTTCCACAGCTTAGAAACATTGATAATTCAATATGATTTTCATGAATCCACAATTTATTCCCTACTTTTATCAATAACTTTCCTAAATGAACTATTTGCACATCATATGAAAATGATCAAAACTGTGAGTTAAATTTTTGCTGCTTTAAATTTTCAAATTTAAAAATTCACAAATTTAAAATATTCAATTCGAAATTGCAAACTTATCTGACAACATTGATGAGGGCATCTGGGCTGAGGGCCTGGGTCCGTGGCACACACAGGAGCTGTATGGGTTTGGCAAGAGTCTCACACTGTGTTTTCAGAAGGCATCTCCATGGTTAATTCACGTGGCACTAGATCTTGTTGCAGTCTGCACCCTTCAGCAGGCGGTTCATGGCATCGTCTTCTGGTCCTTCAGTTGTTGGGCTCCAGGTCAATCACTCTGCGACGCATACATTCAGGCAAGGACGGACGGATGACCGGAAAATCTACAGCCTGGATCTTGCTGGGCTATACAGTGCGCCGCATGCACCGTTTGAGAGATAGTCAGTTCTAGTCACCATCGCACCGCTCCCAGGTAAAGGGTCTAAGCCGTAGCCGCTCTTGAAAAGTTTTGCTTTGCCACTATTTCATCGTTGTGAGCAAACAGTTTATGCTGCCGACATCTTTCAGGAAAATTATCAAAAGATTGTTCTCAGGGCCTCTCAATCACCCTCCTTCTACAAGTCCGCTAATGGCTGCCCTCACGGACGCTGACGATCAGAGATCCTACTTTATGAAAAGGCTCATTGCCAGATCTCTGCGCCCAAAAAAAGGATCAAAACGTCATCTTCTTCACTTATTCTTGTTTGTCACTCTGACTCGAACTGTCTCTGTCTCTCCGAGTCTCTGTGTCCGAATCTCTCTTTTAATTTTCCCGCTTTCTTATTAAAAAAATATGCAGTGCCAAGCCGTTCCTTTATTGCTCTAATCCTGTGCCAAAATACCAAGCTCTTTCAATGAGCAAGGCAGAGACTGAAATTAATTTATTGCGCCAAGACTGATTAGTCACTGCTCAGACTCTCGCCAAGCAATCCAGCAACCCATTGTGCACGCCTCTAAGATCTGTCGTTAGCCAATTGGGAAACTTTGACACTTCTGAGTGGGCAGCGGAAAATTATCAAAGTTTTGTGATTAGAAACAGGGATCTGAACTGCTTCAGGGATGTAATCCATCAAAATAGACATGTCTGACTTACAGTCATTGTGTGGACCAGACTGTCTGTCCTCGCAAGGGTTGTAAAATTTGGAAAGTGAGCAGTACGCTTATTGTCACAAGGCAATAAACGGCGGAAATTGAAATTGACCGGCTTTCAAAAAGGGATTCGGATCCATTCCTACAAAAGAGCGAAAGACTTAAGGAACTATTTTTCAATTTCAGGCTCAGCGGGGTTCGAGAAAATAAGAGTTAGTCTATTACAGTTGATCTCAAACTTGCACGTGCAATTCTCCTGAAAGGGGGAAATATACGAAAGTAAAAGGTTGGGTTCTACTAGGGGGTTGTTAGAGTAAAAGAAAAGCTTGCTGTCCAGAAATCAGAAAGTGCAAAGAGGAAAAAAACATTTTGTGCATTTAATCAATGAATTAAAACAATGAATTAAAATTTATGTGCCTCAACGTAATTAAAGGAAATAATTTGCCGAAATAAAATAATAATTAAAATAATCAACACCACAATATCGTAAAGTCACCTGCTGCTTAGCACTGCACTGTAGTAAAATGTACTTCAAATGGATTTTGAGGTCCCCAAGGGTCTCGAGGTAAGAGGCGAGCGCCTCTAGCACCTGTGCGAAAAACCACCACTGATGTCACTTTTTTTATAGATGTTGGAAAATGCAGACTCAGAATTGTTTAGTTGAGAGATAACTCGTAGACAGGGTGAGCCGTCTTGCCTCCTTCAATCAAAGTAGCAGCAATTATTTTTTTATTCTGTTTCAAAATGGTGTCCGTTTTGATTGTTCCTTTTCATGTAATGTTCAGTATTTTACGTTTGTTTTTTCCACTATTCTAGTCAAATGGTTCATGCCATAACTAGTAGTTCTGTAAACAATAGACCTTGCCCCCCCCCTCCCGAAGAAAGGCCATAAGATGTTCTCTTCATCGCAATCTTTAAAATTTTGCCATTTTCTTGGTGTGTTTTTTTTCCAAATGCGAATTATTTACTCAAGTTTCTACTTTTATTGGCATTCGCAAAATTACAATTAAATGTCTCGCATTTCCAAATTCATTCAAATGTGCTAATGGTACCAAACTCGCCACTGACCCGCCAACACATTGAAACCATTAAAACGGCCACCATCTTGAAACGGAATGAAAAAAATTACATATAAGTCGTTTTTTATGTCTTCAAGAAACATTTATGCCAAATCTGAAGAAAATCGAAAAAGATGTTTGGTCACGACTGCGCGATTTACAAACGGACGAAATGCCGACAGGTCGAGATAAAACAGAGAACTCGCTTCGCTCGGTCAATTATTCTTCATTTTATAAACAAAAAGTTGTTTGAATTTCTTTAGTGATGGAATAAGGTTATATTCAGTGGCGGACTGGGTCAGAAAATAGTGGTAGCCAGGAGTCAGTGAGGGCCCACACATATCTACAATCACAATATGAATTCATATATATACATATTATTTTTTATTTAATTTTATATTTAATTTTTAATGTTTTATATTTAATTATATTAATTTAAATCTATAATGTTTAATAATTATGTATTTAATTTAATTTTTTTAATATATATTTAATTTTTCCGCGTCTTTAAAATAAATCCCTTTTAACACCCCTTAACTTTCTACGTTTAAAATAGCGAAATTATGATTAAGTTATTTGATTTTAAATTCCGGAAGTTAAATATTTCATATACGATTTTAGCGACAAAGTATGAAGGAGAAATGCTGCCCATTAGTAGGGCATCTGTTGAAAGAGCCAGGAACCTTTAGAACAAACTTCTTTGGGTGATTTAGAGTTTAGTAATTTGTAGTGGTAATGTTTCAGTTATTTGCAATTAAACTGGTATCATTAAAAAGATATTTTTGAAATATAAATAATTCAAAAATCATTTTGTTAGATAGCACTTTTTGAAAATATTGCGAAAAAACGCAAAAATCTTGCTTAATTTTTAAGTAGCTGAAATTTTAATTTACTTTTGAACTTTAAAAAAATTATTTTCATCTTGTTTTGAAGAGCATGTGTGCCAAATTTCATAAAGATCGAGAAAAACTATAGATTTCTACAAAATACATTCTTATAATGTAAAAAACTTCTTTTGTTGTATTAAAATGCAGTCCATTTTCATTGTTTCGCCAGTTTTTTTTCTTCTTTAAGTCCCAGTCTTTTTCTTTCTTTCTTCGTTAATTCAAATAAATTTAGTTTTTGATAGATTTTCTATGTTATTTTGATAAATTTACTTTTTAACAATCTTCCTGGTTATTATGTAATTAATTTATTTGTTATGATTAGGTTAAATTTTCACTTTATAAGGAGCTTAATAATGCGCGATAATTATAGATTATAATCATGCAAATTTTAAAAAATAATCTGCATTGAATCTCGTGCTTTTAGACTTTTTTAACACTTGAATGTAAAGACTTATATCATCAGTTTCATTAGACATAAAAACATACTGCATTAAAAATTATTTCAAATGCTAATACATTTCCTATCTACTGTTTTTTTCTTTGCACAACTAATTTCTTTCTCGATCTTTTGTAGCAATTAAAACTTTCAACTTGACCCTTTCCGGTGCAAGCAGTGATGTGGGGTGGGTAAATACCCAGTGGGTAGGTAAATATTTTTTGGGTATATACCCGGGTATTTACCCAAGGCCTGGGTAAATACCCAAAAACTGGGTATTTTGCGAAAAAAATAAAATTCGAATGCTGATTCACAATGAAACATACAGAGTTATATAAATACCTCCTAAAAATGTATTTGCAAAAAAAAAAAGTATTTGTGAATGGTCATTTAAAATTAAACTTAAAATTTATAAATACCCAAAACTGGATATTTTGCAAGAAAAGTATTTGAGAATGGTATGATTCAAAATGAAGCATTAAATTTATAAATACCCTTACACTGAATATTTTGCGAAAAAAAAATGCATTTGTGAATGGTGATTCAAAATAAAACATATAACATTTAAAAATACCTCCAAACTGGATATTTTGCAAAAAAAAAGCATTTCCAGATGTTGATTCAAAATGAAATATAAAAGTTATAAATATTCCAAAACTGGGTATATGTGGGGTATCGGGGTAAAGTATTTGTGAATGATGCTTCAAAATGAAATAAAAAATAATATGCACTCCTAAACTGGGCATTTTGTATTAAAAAAAGCAGCTTTGAATAAATTATATAAACAAAAAACAATTGCTATCAGGGTTCAGAATGAAGTATTCTAAAACTTAAATGGGATCAGGCGATAATTTCGTTTTTCGGTTTGAAATTTTGTCACTTACAATAGAATAATTATTTTTAACGCCGTTTATATTATACTAGCCACCATCGGCGACCAGCTTGTTCGCCAGGAATATAATTTTAACTGACTCTCTTATGCATAGTTTGATATTCACGGTTCCCATAACAAAATTTTAAACTTCAAATTGCGATAGAGATTTACCCCGCATTCTTAACGTAGCCTTGCACTTGTTCTGTTCCTTGTCTATATGAAAGTCCCTATTTGAGTCAAGTAACTGTTCGTGTCAAGTTACATCTAATTGTACATAATAGACGCGAATTTTAATTTAACAAATTTATTTCAACATCGAAATACCGCGGAACGTTTTATGTCCAGCAGCATGTTAATTGGCTTAAAGCAAACTAATAAAATGAATTTAAATGTAGCAACCATAATCGTTCAGTTTACTGGATTATTTCTTTATATACTTACTATCTTGATTCTTTATATACTTATCAAATAAACAAGTAATATAAAAAAATTAAGTCAATTCCTACTTAGGTCAACAAAGAAAAATTTTAATTTATAAAATTTTTTCTCCCATATAAAACTAAAATTAATTAAATTTAATTAATGAATTAATATTTTAAAAAACTGTATTAACATCAAGTGTCATCCACTACAAGTTTTAAAAAATGTATTTGAACTTGAGTGGATGAATAAAAAGTATTTTATTAACGATTGAATCTTGAAAATTCCCTTTGTCGCCAAGGTCGCCAAATTTATTGCCAAGTCGCTAAATCTGTAATGTTAATAGTTTTGGAGATATAATGAAAAACGTACTGCGCATGCGAAAAGATATGGCTAAAATATGGGGGTGCTTCGATGATCCCATGGGCCATCGATATACCCAAAAACCAAGTCTATAATATTAATAGTTTTCGAGATATAATGAAAAACGTATTGCGCATGCGTCATACAAAATATGAAATAACAGACAAACGGACAAACATACAGACAAGAAAGCGAATTAATATTGCATTGTCATCTAGTTCTGAGCTATGTTTAAAGTTTCAAGCCTCCAGCTCATCGGGAAGTTAGTTTAAAATCGATTTCAAAATTTGAACAAGATATATATATATATAAATATATATAGGGAGAGTGTGAACTAATTGTAGGAATTGAAAAAAGAAAAGAAAATCCAATAGAATATTATATTAGCCTTCAACAATGGAAGAGAAACTCGCAATTGAATATTTGTTTAAACAATGAAAACGGTTTGAATTTCATTGTAACAATGAATAACAAAAATATTTTTACAAATTTATTAAAATTAGAGAAAAAATCAAATGAAAACTTAATTGTAATCATCGAAAAGACAAGTTTTTAAATTTTCAGATGGTGTAAAATTAATTTTTGTGTTGTACTATTTTCGGAAGTTATTAAAGAAAAATTCCAAAATTTCGTTTAATTTTTAATTAAAATTTTAAAAAAAACAACGGTTCACATTCCCACCCTCCAAAGTATGTTTGTGCCAAATTTCGTTGCTCTAGGCCTAGCGGTCTGTCCTGTAGAGCGCCAAAACACGCACATTCTCCATTATTATTAGTAGAGACAGACAGCGCCAGTGAATCTTGTGATCCATTAATTTACTCACATTGCCATGCAGGAAATCAAACATTCTTGTTTTAATTTACTGAATAGTTAGTAATTTACTTCGCATATATTAATATTACTGTAAATTTTACGTTAAAAAGTAAAAAAAGGGGGGAATGTTACCTTCTTGGACCTTTTAATGTTAAGGATGATAAAAGTATCCAAGTGTAAGTGCTGTAATGTTGAGTACAAACAATGTAAACAAATTGGAGAAACAGAAAAACACATTAAAAAATGTTTCAAAAGTCTTGGTGGATTAAGAAGGTTCTGAAAGGGATAAAATAACTAATGAATTTCCTTTTATTCAGATTCCAACCAAGACACTTGCATCAAATTTAGAGTTTTAAGATCATTTAAGTATTGATGTTCATGATCCAGATGAATCCCGTCTAACCAGGAAACTGAGTGTGAGTGTGTATGTCTACTATACCGTCAAATAATACAACAGATTCAGCAACAAAAAATTCACATTTCTTGTTCCTGAAATCTTGTTTCAAAAATAACTTACCTTTGTTGAAACTGATATAAGTGAATATTACTTTCAGAATAATTAACTTTTAAAAACTGTAGAACTGAAACATCTGCTAACTTATCAGAAATGTCTGGTACTTTGACTAATTAATCCAAAAAGAATTATAAACAATTGTATCTTTCATTTTAATTTCTATTATCAGCTGTTTATCATTTTCAAACCAAACTCAACATTTTATTTTTTTAAATTTAGTTGAGTTTTAAAAAGGATTGATATTTAAGCCACGTATTTTATGCAAGATCCATGATATAGTATGGGTTTTGTTTTTTCTGATTCATTTTTTTTTTAGTTTTTATAGAATTTAAAAGGTTCATATATTAATAGTTTCTTTTTTTATCTTATCTTTTGCTCAATATATATTCTATATATATTTATAATATATAGAGACATCATATTTCATAGCAGTGCCTGTGTTTTACATGAATAGGGGTAATTCAAAAATAAATACCCAGGTAAATACCCATTTTGGGTATTTACCCGGGTATATACCCAGGGTATTTACCCTTAAAAATAAATACCTGGGTATTTTACATCACTGGGTGCAAGGCATTAAATTTTTTGAAATATGATGAAAAACATCATGAATGGGTTTAGTTTATTGTCAAGACATAAAGTCTACAAAAAAATTTAACTTGCATCATTCCGAGGGGGGGGGGTCATACACCTTTAGGGACACCCCTCATATGAGGACCCCTTTAGATACAGGCAACTTGATATTCTCAAAAAATATTGTTCAATCCTAAAGAAAATAAAAATTTAAAACTTCAAGAATATTGGGGGAAAATTATCGAGTGAATTTGCTGAAATTGTAAATGCCAAGAACTCAAAAAATTTCCTATCTCTGAGTCAAGGAATCTTCGCATTTTTAAGTTCTAATATTTCCGATTCGAAAGCGAAATTTCATTGTGCTGCCATCTACATTCTAAAAGGAGTACTATTAACTGCCTTTTCGTGCATCTTTCCGGGTTTCAAAGTGGATTGGGATTTTTTAAGAAAATTTTTAAGTTGGTGTCCTCTTTTGTGACCACTGCTCCGGAAAGGGTTAACAAAAATTAAATAAGTTGCCGAATTTAAAGTTTGTTAATATAATCAAATTACAAATAAGATGGACAAATCGGTTGGTAGCCGAATGCGGCTAGTGTTTAATACTACAAAAGCAATGTAAAAATAGAGAAATCATAATTTCAGCTTACCTCTCAATTTTCTTTTTTTTTTCCTTTTGCAAGATACGTTACGTATGTGTCCTTACTCTCTTCCGACTAAAAACATAAATAACACTTTTCTCACCAATTATTTTCCATGAAAGTCAGACCAATAAAACTGAGGCCCCTTCACTCTTCTAAACGCAAACTCCCCCCAAAGGCATAAAGAAAAGCGTGAGTGTCGTCTTTTCATAGATGTCATTTGGTGTCTTCAATGGGCGCAATTTCTCCCACCCTAGTCATAGTTTTAGCAAAGAAAACCTTTTCCTACAGGCGAGTTCCCTTGTTAGCCAGATTTATGACAGTAAAATGAAACTACCAAAAAAGAAAGAAAAAGCACCTCTTATAGCCATCTCTCACAAGAACCGCACCCTTTCTGCACAAATGGATGCAATTCCTTCCGTCTTTCCGGGGGCTTCCGAAACCAACAAAAAATCTTAATGAGTATTGCGGCTCGACTTTGCAGAGAAGAGGTACCCTGTTCCAATAGCCCGAGGGTTTGTGCGATGATTGCAACATTCTGGAGAAACATACGTAAATGATCGGAAGGTCAAAGGAAGTGGACAGAGAACTCAGTACAGTTCCTACGGGCAGTTGTAGATTGCGTATGCATCTTGGTCGATATTCGACCACCAGCTGTTCGGCTGGTCAAATTACGACGGCAATAAATTCCCTACGACGGATGTGGAACGCCGAAACATAGACCTTGGGTACAGGGCTATTTTCTTTATTTGCTTTAGAAAAGCTTTCTATAGAGAAAGAGTTCTTTTTTCCTCTCCCACACTTCTTGGGGGCCCAAATTATCTTCTAGTTTAAGGGGGCCCACTTGCCATCGGGGAAGCTGGCAACCTCGCCAGTCCGCCACTGGTTATATTTCATTGTTAAGTCTTGTTTCATATTTGAATAAACATACAGAAAAAAGTAAAGAAGAAAAAGTAAATTCGCAACCATGATTTAAAAATTGGTCTTCCTCTAATGGGCTTTAGCTGAGAAAAACATTTCCTTGATAAAATTCTATAATATTAAACACAGATGAATTTGAAGAAATAATAATATGTAAAAGGAATTTCCTTCAACATTGTTTCATTACATTACAAGACTTAACGGACGGACAAGACATTAACAAGAATTGGTAATTGATCTTCTTTGACATACTTTTAACCCTTAATTGCCCAGTATTACCTTTAAACAACATACCCAATTTTGTCCTCTAAAATCTTGAGAACAAGACTGAAGCTCTAATGCCTGTTGCTGCCAATAGTACTGAAAATGCTATTGAATCAGTTTGCTACATATAGATGGCAGCTTGAGCGCTGATGAAAAAAATAAAGATAAATCGATGTTTTTCACTTGAGGCTGCATCTTTTTTGCTTTGCTTGTAAGCTTCAGAATACCAAATTTTATTCTACAATGTTGAAGGAAATTCCTTTTACATATTATTATTTCTTCAAATTCATCTGTGTTTAATATTATAAAATTTTATCAAGGAAATGTTTTTCTCAGCTAAAGCCCAGTGTTGTCGATTGGTAACAAACTGGTTTTTTTAGCCGTAAACCATACTTAAAACAAAATAGGATTTTTAAAAGCATTTTTCCCATGTTTTATTTAAGAAATTAAAGTCAGAAAACATTTTAAAATCAATTTGTAAAAAATCGGGCATTTAAAGGTTAAATATTTAAAAAAGGAAAGAAAGAAAAAGGAACAGCTTTTTTTTTCTAAATTCAAAATTACAACCACACAAATCATTTCATTAATTAGTTAAATGTTGATAAAATAAAATCAATAGATTTGATAAAATAAAATTAGCAGGTTTCATAACAATAAAATAAATATTAATTAGAGAAAATGTTGAGTCAATATTTAAAAAAAAAAAGATAATTTTTGAAATACAAGTTCGAAATATGCCAATAAATGGGAAAGCAATTTTGAAATTACTAAGAAATTTTTGCGGCTGTTTCTAAGAATAGAAAGAAATAGCGCAAGAAGCGGAATGGACAAAGAGTTATAATTGGTAGAGTTATTTGCTGGTATTGAATCTGTGGGATAAAATGAAACTGCAGGTAGTGTATCTACGGATGAAACGTTATTTGCAGGTATTTTACATTCAGTTCGATTTAATATTTCTTCTATGGGAGTAATTCAAAAAGGTCCTAGAAACGAATATTTATTCTTTTTGATTTAAAATGCTTGTAAGTATAGTACAAAATTAAATTAGAATAGAAATTATTTTAGATTTGTCCGACGATAAACTAGGTTTAAAAAAGAGTAAAATCGAATAAAATATTGAAGTTTACGGACAAAACTTTTAAAACATGATATTTGAAATTTAAATTCTCGAAAAAATTAGTCATGTAGCCGACAAGAGACAAAAGCCACCATACGACTTAGACGAGTCAGGTTCGAATATGTATCAAACGTTAGGGGATATTTATGTAAATTCTGCATTTTGCTTAAATTTTATTGACAGTTCAATGAAAATTTACATTTTATCAATGCAGTTATTGACAGAATTAAACGTTTAACCTTCCAGTAGTCGCGCGTATGCAAGAGATAGGGGGAACATTGATACTCTTTTTTCCGTAGAGCTAAAAAATGATTTTACCAACGATAATAATTAGAATTAATACGCTATATTTATATATTTGTTAATGTAATATAGGATTTCAGTCGGGTTTTGGACATAAATGACATAATAAAATACTTATCACATTTTTTGCCCAAAAATGGATTTGCATCAATCTGCCCCATACTAGGGGTACATTGATACACGCTTTGGGCACATTGGTTTTTTCTCGGAAAACCGAAAATAATGAGGATTAATAGGTGTGGGATCAAAAGAAAATTTGTTTTATCAATAAATTTTGTATTCCAAATCAAGATTTAAAAGTTTAACAAAGTAACACACTTTTATTGTCACCAAAATTCAACATTTTTAATGAGACTAGAAAAATGAACCAATAATCCCTCGGAAAATAGTTTATCACTACAAATAATAAAGGAGAATGTGAGTGTGTGTTTAAAAATACTTTGGAGGGAGGGAATATGTACCTCGAAGCCGTTTTTTGAAATTTGATTTAATTAAAAATTAAGGGAAATTTTTGCGTTCTTCCTTGACAACTCACGAAAATAATATAGCACAAAAATAATTTTCACACCACCCGAAAATGAAAAAATTATCTTTTCAATGGTATTAATTAAGTTGCCGTACAATTTTGTTCTCCAATTTTAATAAATTCGTAAAATAATATTTTAAACTTAATATTCAACAACACTTCATTTTTACATTGATACTGAAAACCTCTTCATTGTTTAAACATATACTTAATTGCGTGTTTCTCTAGTTAAAGAAATCACACAACACATACTTAGAGAAAAATTTACTTAGACGAGAAGATTAGCGGTTCGATTCGTTTGTAAATTAACTTTTGACTATACGTGGACGAAAAATATACCGTGTGCTAAAGGTTATAGTGGCATATATATGAGTGGATGTGAACATCTTGAGCCATTACAATCCTCAAAATTTAACGACTGTATCAATGTTCCATCGTATCAATCTGTCCCAACTCCTCCTACCTATACTGTGCATAGTATTACATTTATTTATATTGTTCTTTTATAAATTAAATAAATTGCAATTTGTTTAATATGTAGCTAATAAATACAGATTACCTAAATAAAAATTGCATTTATTTTCGTAAAACAACACAATACAAATATGTAATACGATGCACGATATAAATACCTCGTAGATAGATGTGACTGTTAGAGGGTTAAATTATTAACATTGGATCTCCGATAACTGCAGAGAGTTGTTTAAAATTCTTTGATGATGAATAAGACATTTTGCAGCGCATGGAGCTCATCCAGATTAAAAATTTGGTTTTCAATCTTGATAAACTTGAATGAAAATTGATTGATTAGAAATTTGAGTGTAAATTCATCATTGAACGCTTCAGTAAATATATTGTTTCCAACTCAGTAAATATAATTTTTCCAACAAATGAAATCAAATTTTATGGGAAGTCAGCACCCAAAATCAGATAACAGAAACCCAAAGCATCGCATGCCTGCGTCGAAATACTGCAAATTCTAACAATCTTTTATTATTTTAACAGTTTTTTAAATTAAAAATTATAGCTTTAATAACAATTAATACATTCAAGTTGTTATTAATATACTTAATTATTTTATTAAAATTATAATATTTTTATTAATAATAATTAATAATATTAAAATAAAAGTTTCAATACTAAAAACTTTAAAGTAATTTAGGTCAATAATTACATTTGAATTTCGGATCCGCAGTTAGACCTCCACGAAGTGAACGAGTCCGACCCGACCGATCACTAATTTCCATCACTCCACTCCATTTGGAGTGGGCGCTGCCAGACCGTGAAAGCGGAAATCCAACGGGCAAAAAGTACGTGAGGGGAAGGAGGGGGTTGGACGTGTACACTAGCGAAACGTTCATCGAGGGTATCAGAGCGATCGCAGTGGACGGATTTGCATGGCATGGAGTGGTCGTGAATGATCCATCTATGAAATATTGAGCTGCAATGTCCTCTATGCCCGAAGCAAGCCAGTCGTTCAAGACAGCTCCACGCCACACAAATGGCATCGTGGTACTTCACGTTATTCCAATTTTCAGCCCATCCATTTAGACAGGTCATTCACGACCGCTCCTCGCCACTCAAATCCATCGACTACCAGTTACTCCGATCCTCTACCCACATCTTTCACCGATTTCCTCAGTGTACCACGCACCCCAAGCTCCCGTACCCTCGTACCCTACTCCCGCCGCTTTTAAGCCGGTCATTCACGAGCTCTCTGATCCACGCAAATAGCGTGGCGGCACTCCATACCATTCCCTTTTTCAGCCCATCCATTTAGATAGGGTGGTCACGGCCGATCCGCGCAAACTGCAAACTCATCCTCTACGGTCCACTCCGATCCCCCACTACACATACTTCTCACCTCTACTTAAAAACGCGGACCCCTCCTCTACGATTTCCACTAGAGCAAAAGAACCTTACCCCCTTCCTCCACGTACCTACACCGGTCGCATTTCAGCTTTTATGGCCCAGCAGTCCAAATGAAGCTCTTTGATATCCAGACTGGTTGGATATCAAAACTTCCGAGCAGATCGCTCCAATTCTCATGGGTTTCTGCCATTGACGACCCGTATTTGCGTGGAGTAGAGCGCTTGTGAATGTCCAGACTTATGGCCCACAATCCATCTGGAGAGATAGATATTAGAAGGGGGGATATCTAACTTTCCACTCCACGCCATGGTCGAATTTGCGTGGCGTGGAGCGACCGTGAATGACCAGCCATAAACTTTTAGCAACATCAATCCTGTTTCTGAATATTTTCACGTCCCGGGTTTTGGTTGAAAAACAGTTTCACTGACCCAAGTATAAATATAAAAAGGAAAACGAACTGTACAAATGAGCATTAATTAATGATAATAAAACTAATTTAACTTCAAAAATCAAGATTGTTTTCTTGTTTATTATCGATAACTGATAAGCGGACAAAAGAAGGTGTAACGAAAAGTCTCATAATCCCAAAATTCGACGATGCGAATCCATTTGGATTGGAGATAATCACAGACGAGCCATCACCCCGCCCTGCCTTAGCATCCGGGTCTACCTTGAATGACCGGCCACCACGACTTCATCGGGCGCTGTGGCCCCCGCATAATAGCCCCCATTACGAGTGGCTCATGCGACGATCCTCCGTTTTACCTAGGTACGATCCGTCATCGAAGATGGCTCCTAAGGCCCTTTGTACACGCACCGATTCGTGTCGACCGATTCGAAACCGGTCGGCAACATTCCATTAGTGGTGTATAGAGAACAGTTGGAGCTTGCACACGTACCGACGCCTGCAAAAAGCCGATCGGCTGTCGAGAATTGTCATTGCGGTTCGCCGACATCGGCAGCTGCGGGGGGTCCCAAAGACACATGTAAACCTACTGGTGCTTGAACATACACCGATTTTCGGCCAATTTCGCCCGGGGTTTCATGCTTCCTTCCCTTTCTTTTCATAAAAGCAGTTATATTTTTTAAAAATTATTGAACAATATCTTTTAGTAATAATATTAACTTTTTCCCCTCTAAAGCTGGGTGTGGGTTCTCTTAAGCATTTTACTGAAATCTTAAAAGTCTTCATTGATATTATTAATATAATAATGAGAAATTTTTTTAACGGATCGTTAAAATTCATTATTCTCAGTGGCGTGTTAAGATTTTTTAAAAACTGGCGCTTGAACATTTGGGGGTCTCTAAAAATATGTATATGCATTTTTTATATTTCAACTATTCAGTAATTACGTGTTTAAATAATAAAATTGATTCTGCATACATTCCATATTTGTATTTCTAATTACATTTTGTTTTTTAAAAATAAAATAGAATGTATTATTTATTTATATGAATAGAACAACGTATTATTTATTTTTAATTAGCTTAATAAATGTGTGATGAATAATTGCAATTCTTTAAAGTTAGTATTTTTAAGTTTAACATAATTTTTTGATGAATTTTAATGTGACTTAAGTCATTAATGAAATGAGAGACATCCTCGAAACAACTTCACTTTCCGACAGACCTAAAAATAAATATAAATTTGCTGATTTCACGCTTTTTTTTATTTATTTACATAATGAATGAAAATTCAGATTCTTTCGAATGTTGAAGGGATTACTTTTCACACTGTTAGATTATTCTCACCAAGTATTTTTAATGATAATACATTATAATTTGGTTGTCAATTGTAAGGCATCCGCCTACGTTTTCGATCGAATATCACAATTTTTTTCGTTTCACTTCACTTTTATTTTTAATATACTCCCAAAACTCTTTTTTATTTTACTAGAACGACAATCAGAAATTAAATTATAAACATTTCATAAAACTTAACAGCTGAAAATGGAAAGGTAAATAAGACGGAAAGGAAGTAGTTTTCATTGTTTTCACTAAATTAATATATAATGTCTTTCTGTTTAGCTGCAATTCCTATGCATTGATTTAGAATATTTTTAGTATGAAATTCTCATGACATTATTGAAAATTTCGGTAATTCTTCTTTTTAATATCGAAATAACCCTTATTTTTCCCAGAAACTCTATTAGAATTAACAGGCCTAAGGAAGAAACCATTCTTTATTTAAGGGAAAAAAAAAAAAAAACCGAAGCTGTCATTTCATTGATTAGACTGAATGGAGAGTTTTCATTTTCAATTATTAGAAAATAATTTAGATGTCATTAGTTCTAATAGATCAGTTCACTAAGTAAAATTTTTCCATTTGCATTTAATTGCAATTTTACTGCAATGTTTGTGTGCATGTGTGTGTGTCTGCGATGTCCAGACGAATCTATCGCACTTACAGCCATGAAATTTGGCACACAGGTAGTCGTAAGGGTGACTGAATGCACCTCGAAGCCGGAATTTTAAAATTTAATCTAGATTTTTTCTTATTTAATATTTTGTGTTGTTTTGGGTGATTTTTCGCACTCATTTCTCAAGAGCATGGCTTCAAATAATTGTACGAAAAAAACAGTTACACCATCAGAAAGAACAAACGATTTCCTTTCTAATGAAGTTTGTTTCGTACGTCTAACGTAATTTACTGAATTTTGAGAAATTTTTGAAAAATAGTCACTTTTATGGTAATTTTTAATAAAGATTTCTTCAAATTATCGCATCTGACGTTCTAACATCTCTATTATTTTCATTTTTTTTTCAGCTTATAAGTGGAACTTTCCTGTCGGATTTAAAACAAGAACCGTTAAAATATCTTTTTTCGTTTTTTTAAATTAATTTTTCCCTGATCAGTTCAAACAGATTTGGGTGGCGAGATTTAACAGACAGAGTTTCTCCGAACGAGTGACCTTCCTCGCGGCAGGTGACGTCATATGCTTTCATTCCCAGCATGCATTTCTACAATCCGATGTGTATCTTTTGTTTTCAAAAGTCCTGATTCCACGGGCAACGGCGTGCGCGTTCTGCTAGTATTGAATAACTGGCGCGGTGAAATTGGGAACCAGCGACTCCCGATTTCAAATCATTTCCCCCCACCACAACCGCCGGCCGACACGGTGTGCGTGTGCAAGGAACGCATCGCCTGCAAAAGTAGACCGTTTTCAAGCCGAGCGGCAGAGATCGGTGTGTGTGCAAGAAGCCTAAGAGCCACACCGCCATTACTATTCCCACTAGGAAAACGAGAACCCGCTTACTTATCCGGCGGCTTCTCATCCGTAAAAACCCCTGTATGACTGTTTGGCTTCAGTTGTCACATATAAATATGCAATAATTATTATTAACGTTATCTTCTTTTACAGGGTGGTAACTGAGAAAAATATAAACAAAGCAAAATTCTAATAAAAATTGAGGTGTTTCAAAATAGGATAAGATAGCCTTCGTAGCTAAATTTTGTATGGATAGCCAAACAAAATTGAGGAAGAAAGACAGAAAGCAAAGTTGCATATCTTAATATCATTAAATCAAGTGCTTGTCCCAGATTTGCAAATTTAAATGCACAATAATAGGATTTTAAAAAACCTGCTATTGCTTTTGAAACAGTCAAGTGGTGCATTTTAATACAAAGTAACCGAAATGCTGAGATTTTATTTATTATTATTTTTTTGCTACTCTCTCTTATCATTGTTTATTTATTTACCGTCGGAAGCAGTAGGCGCATTATTTCATACTCAAAGGCCAATGGGGAAAATAATTCTCATCATAAAAATTTTATAGGAGAATAAGTTTGTTTATTCTAGTAATTTAAACGAATTTTGTTTTATTAAATCAACCCTAATTCCCAAAACACTTTAATGTGCCATCCCCAGGGGGGAAAATCGCTCATTACATCTTTTAAAAAAAATCTTATCAACAATAAAGCAAAATTCCACCCACTTATCAAAATAAACAAGTAAATATCTTTTGGTACGATATTATAAATTGAATGTCCCAACCCCCCCCCCAAAAAAAAAAAAAATTCGAGCAAAGATTTGGCTTCATGCCAATTCCGCTGTTCCACTTTTTAAAATTCTCTAAAATTTCCAAGGCAGTCTTCTGTTTAAAAAAAAAAGCATTTTCCAACCATTAAAATTAATGTAGCTAATTTAAAACGATCTACACCCAGAGCAAATTAAAAATATTCGCACACTATCGAAAATAACCAGAATTCTACAATTAAAGTAAATCAAAATACTATTGTATTCATCACCATAATATTGACATAACATTACGAACTAACACTAAATAAAAACACCAGAATGCGACATTGAATGAAAATGAGCATTTGTGGAAGATAAGCTAGTGCTGATGGAAATCGTAATTATCGCAATGTTTATATCCATTGTTTTCGAACACATTTCCGGCTCTTTAAACAAACCGATTCCGAAAACTGAATCAAAACAATCTAGATCTGCTGCTTGCTCTATTTACAAGTCTGGGGGTGAAGGGAATAAAAAAACAACGCAATAAAAAAAACCCGAATAACAAAATGCAATGGCTGCGCATTTTACTAATGATTGATCTTAAAAGAAAAACCGCCCCGTAATACGATGTACATACACGTCACGTCGCCGACGCAGACAGGTCGTTTACCCTCCTTCTGCGCTTGCGCCAAATCCCCGCCAAAGGAATTCTAGTGACGGTTGCCAAGTTGGCTCATTTAGCGCATTTTCCCAGTGTTTGTTTTATTGGAGTAAATAGGTCATGGGATTTTCCTTCGCGGTGTAGCAAGGGTTTCAGACAGTTTTTTTCGTCTTGGTCGCTGTTAGTCAACAAAGAAGGTTTCTTTTCCAGGTAAAAGGTCATTTAACGGAGTGAAATAGCTCCTTAGGTGACCGGATGTGGTTAAATTCCTAAAATTCGCAAAAATGATGTATCCTTTATCCAACTTTTTATCAATGGGAGTTCAGAGGCACTACTCGAAAAAATTGACAGAAGATTCTGAAATATACAAAGACTAGAATAATTAGCGCGTCGGCGTTATTGCAGCTAAATGATTATGAACGCATTCTTAATTTTTATGTCCAGTAAATATTTGTACATTTTCAAATGTGTGTTTATGATACATTCTGTTATTACCGCATATTTAATTAATATTTATTCTGTTAGTATGAGTTAGAACAGGGTTTTTGACTTCAAACACCTTTTTTTCGCTCTCAGTTTTCAGATTTAAAAAAAAATTTCGCGATCCGATTTATGCATGAAATGTATTTTTATACCCTTTCAGTTTTCATATAATGAAAAAATGACTTAAGCCAATAAAGTATTTATTAATAATAAACAAAAAAGAAATATAAATAAATATATTTAGAAAGTTTCAATGAACTACTCCGAATCGGAACGATTTTCTGAATCATTTTTTCTTAGGGGGAGCTATATGTTTCGTAGTTACATTAATTTTTGTTTGCGTAAATAGCACCTTTTGGTATATCACTCTAAAGTAATTTTTGAGCGTCAAACTTTGGATCAGGTTTAGTACTTAGATATTACACTTTTTAAACTTTTATATCACAACCTTATTGCGCATTCCCAAAAAACATTATTATTAAAACAGTGAGACTTCCTGATTCGGTCCTCCCATCTAACTTGTTACATATAATCATTAAACATCGTATTATTGCTTTTGTTCATCACAAAATAAATTCTTTTAAATCTTCTGACCTCCTAAATTCTGAGCTCTTACCGGACAAGAACACAGTTGACAGAGAAAGCTCTCAGTCTTTCACATATAATTAATTCTCCACAAATTCGTCTGTGACTCATATGTTTCTTACGTAAATAGGCCATATCATATACACAGTAGAGTAACTAGACAGAGACAGCGTAACTATAAAGGCCATGTCCGGGGTGAACTGAATGACCAGCCGCCGCGAATAATAAATTAGGGCACTGCGGCCCGACATGCAACGACCCCTCAAACAGAGGTACGCCCCGTCATCGGCCATGGACCCATATGAGCAGGGGTGTGGTGGTTCCGGCACTGTTTTTTTTTTTTTTTTTTTTTACGCGACAGGGATGATTTGGTTTACTCGGAGCGCTTGGACTCAGTGATCCTCAATCTCCGATACTAACGACTATTTACCGTTGGGCCTAGTTAAAAAGAGTTGGATTAGACCTGAATTCAGCTATTTCTAACAGGGGAAATGAATGTAAAAGGGAATTTTATATTATTCACATGATATGACTCATGCATACATCCTTTCATTCATACACACATCTCTATCTTATCACAGTTAAGAAAAGAAAAAAAAAGTATTATTTACCTAATTTTTGACGTCTGGCGGTTTAAATTTTACTATTCAAGGATCGAACTGGCAACGACGGGTTATGAGCGTAACGCGCGGACGACTGTAATATCGAGACTTGCTTGTTTCTGTGAGATGTAAGTAAGAAAAAATTATGAAAACATCCTTAAAACAGCGCGATTTTTGTCATTTTGTTAGAGCATTCCGGCACTACTTTTAGAGCGTCCCGGCACTGCTTATTTTGAGACTACACCACTGCATATGAACAACACATACATTACATAAAATGGAGCTCCTGCCCATATTTAGGATGAGGCCCTTAGAAGATTAAACTCATCATTATCACTATTTATAAAATAAGTACGGTATTGTTTTTATTAATACATATATTTGTTTTTCAGACTTGGAGGGTAAGACAGTTGTAGCGTCTACGTATGTAATTGTAATATCCCGCGTTGGGACCCCGAAGACCATGGGTCGCTGGTATTTTGCCAGTCCTGTCAGGAGTGACGGTAGTGTCTGCCAGACGGGGGGCCCGGTCTGCCCGACAGGCGGGGGACTTGCTGTACGGGAGAAGGGTGTAATGAAATTGGTCTCAAATTTTCACTAGATCTTAATTTTTCTAATAGTTGAATACCCCGTAGTGTGAACGGGGTACAAAAATTTTCCCGATGGCGGGGGCACAGCATCCCTGGCCCCCCGGTCCCCCCACTGGCGCCACCCCTGAGTCCTGCTACGCTATAGTTGCACTACTGCATATGCACAATATAAAGATGAAAATGAAAGAAAATGCTTATAACATTGGTGTAACTGGTAGTGGCGTAGCTGCAACTTTTGCCTCCCGGGGCGAACTGCCTATATGCCGCCCTTTCTTAGATGGCCCTGTCGCCATTTTGTATAGGGTATATAAACCTCTAAATAAATTAAAGGGAAAAAAGCTATTTATTAGTTAAATAATTCATCTTTTGACCCCCTTGATCTCTGCAGATAGGTTGGGAAATCTCTCGCCCACCACCAGCCTTCCTTTCACATATCGGCAATTTACCTACAAAAGGCGATAAATACGAATTATTTACATTAGTTATTTTTTT
>BGPR01012833.1:31510-43547 GCA_013235015.1 Araneus ventricosus | reverse complement strand
TGAAATGTCCTCCTATAAAGCTTTGTTTCATTTTAAGCTCCTTATTTTTTTTTTCACATTTGTCGCTACCATATTGTTTTGATTAAACATTTCGTATCTACGTTTCAAAGCACTGCATTGAAGGTTTGAGGAAGAGAAAAAAGTTTAACGAGCAATTATTTGCTGAATAGAAAGAGAAAACAATTCTCCGGGAATAATTTCACGTTCCGATCTTTTTCTTTGTGTTTCGAGCGTCGCTTCTTGCCGTCTGTTCTGACGTGATAAGTAGTTTTAATGCCCGCCGTTGTCTGCGATTACGTGGAAGCATTGAATTATAAAATTAATTTTCACGGAAATGCACTGTTTGTTTTGTAAATAATCGAATTCCTCTTATTCGTTCGTATGTATGAAGAACGAAGCGTTATTAAAAAAATAAAAAGTGTTTCTTCAATCAACGCGCATACTTTCTTGGTTTAAATATTTTTCTCGGAAAATAATAATAAATTCATTTTCCATTTGCAGTTATTGGTAAATAAGATCATAGTCGAAATATGAAAATAAGTTTCACACATCTCTCAGTTATTCACTTTCTATAATTAAGAATTTCTTTTGTTAAATTTTCAATAAGCGGAGTTTTAACGTAGGACTACGTTCCTCCGATTGGGGTCTCAGGAAGGAATTTGATTCACACGCCAAAACGCCACAGAAAACGGTGCATGGGAGATCCTCTATATCTCGGTAACTACATATGTTAAAAACATAACTAATGTCTTATTTTAGAGATAAAGGGTAACAACAGAAGTTACAAAAAAATTGAAAATCGGAATTGTAGTTCAGCGACTACTGAGTCACTAAGTTGGGCAAAAAATACACATGAATTGGAGATGCGATCTTTTATATTTCATTAACTATATATGTTGAAAACGAATGTAGTTACTGAATTCTTCGAAAAACAAGAGTATCGCGAGTAACTTCTAGAAACAAAAAAGAGCATCGCGAGCATGAAAGAGAATCCGAGAAGCAAAAGAGAATCGCGAATAACAAAGAGAAACCGAGAAACTTCGAGAAACAAAAGATTCACGCGAGTAAAGTAGTCCTACACCCTGAACATCAGCGACTGTTTGAAAAAGACAGCCTACCGTTATTTCTTTTTTAGTTCTTAGCGATGCCGTACAAAAACTATTCTTCTATCTGTTAAGAACAAATATTTGTTTACTAAATATATTTCTTGGAAATATCACATTCCCTGTTAACAGTACAATACATCTTATAACCAAAACAAACGATGAAACAAATTTTCGTAAATGCACTTTCTTTGTTTCTTAATTAACGAAGTTATCCATTTTCATAAGTTTTTGTTTAGTATAAGTGCTGTTACGATATAAGTGAACTTGGATTTTAGCCATTTGTCTCCACTATTCAAATAACACTGTAATAGAAATAATATATATCCATTAGCACAATAAGGATAAATGGCCGTTGGGAAATATAATTTTTTTCGTAATCCCGTGATTTGTAGTGTTAAAAAGCGAAATAAAAACTATTTTGTCTATGTATGTCTTTAAGATTTACGCTCAAAATATTTAGCTCTCTTGCCCACCGTCATTAGTCTATTACATTTTTCATAGAATTAATACTCTCGATTATGATTATACTCAATATGTCTTCGTTGAATGCAAAGGAAATCTGAGGTGTGGAAAGAGGCGTTAGATATTTTAGTAGTATCATCTAATTTAGGTTATATTTGTAGTAGTTATGTTGTTGATAACGTTTAGTCGTTAAGGGAGCTGGCCGTTAAATGGCTGTTGGGAAATATAATTTTTTTCGTTGCCCCGTGATATGTAGCGTTAGAAAGCGAAATAAACACTATTTTGTTTATGTATGTCTTTAAGATTAACGCTCGAAATATTTAGCTCTCTTGCCCACCGTCATTAGTCTACTACATTTTTCATAGAATTAATACTCTCGACTCTGATTATAGTCAATATTTCTTCGTTGAGTGCAAAGGAAATCTGAGATACGGAAAGAGGCGTTAAATATTTTAGTAGCATGATCTAATTCAGGTTATATTTGTAGTAGTTATGTTGATAATGTTTAGTCTTTAAGGGAACTGTTTCAAAAGCACTAAATCTTTACGCATGAGGATTAATTAACATCAGCCTTAATATAAATATCTTATATATTACTAAAATATTACTAAATATAAAATATTACTAAAATAATGAAATTTAAATACATTATAAAATAATTTTCTATAATGTTAGAAAATATAAATGTCCAGAAATGTCTGTAACGCATTCAACAGTGGAAGAGAAACACACAATTAAATATTTTTTTTAATAATGAAAACGGTTGGGATTTAACTGCAACAATAAAAAGAATTGTTGTAAATAGTTGAAAATGACCCCGCCCCTTTTGCCTCGTCATTATTAAACGAGCAAATCGGATGATTGTATAAGAATATTACCTCAGAATTCAACAATGAAAGAGAAATGTGCAAATAAATATTTGTTTAAACAATGAAAACGGATTGAATTGCGTTTCAACAATGAAAAGTTTTGTTGTAAATTATGCAACAAAAAATAAATTCGTATATAACGCTGGGCGGAGAATAAAATAACCCTGCCCCTTTTGTCTGCGTCATTATTGAACGAGCAAATTGGATGATTGTATAAGAATTTTACCCCAGCTTTCAACAATGAAAGAGAAACACGCAATTAAATATTTGTTTCAACAATGAAAACGGACTAAATTACGTTTCAGCAATGAAAAGTATTATTGTAAATTATGCCAAAAAATGTGCGTGAGATTTTGTATTACATCTTTCGCACAAATTTTCTAGTAGTGTTAGAATTGTTACATTCACCCTGCATTAAAATTTAAGGACGAATGAATAAATATAAACACAATCAATAGTTCATGTTTACTAGCAGAAAAGACTACATTTGCCACTGTAGATATAATTTCAACGATACTCAGGAGCAACTAAATGGTCGGGAGGACCAATTTGGCAACGGAAGCGACTAGTTTAAAATATACTATTGTTACAAACCTGGAAAGTCGCTTCCTAGCAATGCGAATCTTATGGTTGGGAAGAGAGTTTTACAGGGATAAGTATGGGATGGCTAGCAGCAGCCAAATCTGGTTCCCCGACCTTGGCGACAAACTTGGAGACGAAATATGGGATCTCAAAGGTGCTGGAATCTTCTCGATATCTCTATTAGGAGAGAAGATACGCTACGAATGTGCTGATAATCCCATGTGACATCACGGCCTACCGGGGAAAACTATATAAGGAGAGCGCTTGGACGACGGAGGTTGTTGTTGATCGACTAGGATCGCCTTGGAGCGCGAACGTCTTTGGAGTCCTATCCTCTGTGCGAGCTAGTAAGCTGGTGAGCTGAGCGCTATTGAAAGTGCAGTTATTGTCGTTGCTAGTTATTTGCTGACTGTTTGTGTTGCTAGATAACAAAGTGCTGACTGTTTGTGTTGCTAGATAACAAAGTGCTGAACTGTTATTACCTGTGAATTGTTGTCTGTTTACATTGGTAATCTGTTCAAGAACTATTGTTTCCTGTACCTGTGCAACGTGTTTTCCTGCATATTTGTGAATAAACCTTCATTCTCCAATATCCTGCGTGTTGGACAGTTTACACCATACACCCACAGTAAGACTTTTGCAACAATACTAATTTTTAAAGTACTCTATAAATCACATATCGTCAAATTACGCTTTCATAAACGTTGTGCGATAGCTCTATCTTGCGGCCAAAATTCTAGGACCTCAAGAGCAGGAATGGCAAAAACCTACCGGTTTTAGCCGAAAACATGTTTTTTTTTGTTTCGGTTAACCGGTTTTTTTCAGTTATTTTTTGTCCCGATTATATCCGGGTATTTTTTTTAAATACAAAAACCATGTAAAAAACCAGGATCGGAAGATAGGCTCGATTAGGTGCGATTTAGACTAATGGTACGATTAGACTAAAATTTAGGTACGATTAGACTAAAATTTAGGTACGATTAGATACGATTAGACTAAAATTTCACAAGTGATGTAGCTTTGAATTTT
The DNA here is from genome assembly GCA_013235015.1 of Araneus ventricosus. Classification (NCBI taxonomy): domain Eukaryota; kingdom Metazoa; phylum Arthropoda; class Arachnida; order Araneae; family Araneidae; genus Araneus; species Araneus ventricosus. Next base: position 39,499 of record BGPR01012833.1, on the reverse strand, counting down.
ATAATCTTAGACCAATCAACGACGACGGCTTCGTCAAGGCGTCTGTTCGCTGGCGGATTACTGAAAGAGTCTTTTTGAACAGATAAATATTGTCCAATGGATTGATTTCCTGCAAAAACAATACTAATAAAAGATTTTGTCTACAAACGGCATCTGTTTTTAATTTTAAAAAACCGAAAACCGGGTATTTTCAGCGGTTATAACCACCAGGTTAAATTGGAAGTAAAAAAAACCCTAAATAACCGAAAACTTGTTATTTACACAATAACCGCCATCCCTGCTCAAGAGATTTTTCTTCAAAGAGTGGAACGACCGTTCAATTGTGGTTGACTTTTTCGGCGATGGTTGGCGACGTTCATGATAATAATTTTCCGAAGCATGTTTCCCTCGAAATGTTATGTTATTTATTAATTATTTGAGTATTTTTTTCTTCGTTTACTTATCCATGTCAATACATGTCAATGTGTGTCTTCTTCTGTGCGTTTGTCCATATATAAAAAGAAGTTCAAACATTCATGGTTACGGTTACGATGCGTTGACTGATGAGATCACGAATTATTTTAAAACACTACTCTGGAACTACTATTGGAGAAATGTGGTAACTGAAGATTGCTTTAGTCTTTGGTGTTGTTTTAGGTACAGGATTAGGAAACAGTGTTTCAATATTAAAAGTTCCATATTCACACCATTATATACAAATCATCGTAGAATCACCTATTGATTGTAGGAATGTGGTTTCAAACACATTTAGGAGCAAGAATTGATGTAAACTGCATATTGCAGTAAAAAAAGTTTGTCTCGACAAGGAGTAAAAAATATATGCGGCCGTCCATGTGGGCCGTTGATAGTAGAGAAAAAAGTTGCAACCCGTCATTACGGGTGACGCGACCAGAATCATACATTAACAATAAACTGTAAACAAACTAGTAGCGCCGCCTAGCGGAGACGATAAAATAAGTATGAAGAGAAGCAAAAAAATACAAAATTTGCACTAATATAAATTAAAATAATGTAAAATAATAGAATAAAAAAGAATAGAATAAAGTATGCAAACAAAAAACACGTTAATATTAAAAGAAATAAAATGAAAGCAATGGGATGCCGAATCCTGTTTCCCTAACGTTAGTGACAAATACAGTGCAGAATGTTTGAAAATCCATTTGAGGAACCTCTTCTAATTCATTGACAGAAACAACCAATTTGTCCTTTTATTCCGGGCTTCATAAACATTTTCCACCTAATTTTGGCTATGGAAATATTCCGGGACTCCGAACTATGAGTGAAAAGTTTTTCTTGCCCCAAGTGAACATATAAAAAAAATTTGAAAACGAAACATTTAATAGTTTTAAGCGTAGATAACTGAATTAAATGTGTTTATTTGTAAAATTTTAATGGAATGTTTTTAATCAATATAGATTTCTGCGTTAATATAGCTTTTTAATTTTGAAGAATCTTACTAAAGCACTAATTACCAGCGTAACCGCGACCCCTTATGCCCCAAAAGCAGCCAAGTGATCCCAACTGGGATCTGGAGGCAAATTTCACGAAACTTTGCTCTATCTAAAAGTGTGTTGGCTTTTTCGTCAGGGATTCGGCTTCAAGACCAGAGGGTTCTAGACTCGATTCTGCCACGCGCTGCTCTTGTTAATTCCATCGACTTCAAACATGTTAAGCTGGGCATTCACCATTTGTCCTAAGACTTTTTTTTCCCACCCATTTTAGTCGAAAAATTTGGAAAAGCATTCACGGATGTTCCAAAATTTGTTTTGAGACAAGGTTCAAAGTCGCAGAATTTCTGCCACCCAGACTCCTCTTCCTCCGCGTGGGGAATTTCGAGTTTCATTTCTATCCTCGACGCGAGGTGTCAATTTATGCAGATCCGTTGTTTTGCCCCTACCCTCACTTCGAGGTCTCAAATTGGAATCGGTGGATTGAGTTTTGGAAATTAAATTCCACCATTTCGAATCATTTGCTCCAAATTTGCAGGTTTTCGACCTTGACGATAGGTTTTTAATTCCCGTGTCCAAAAAATTGCGTTTTGGAAGAGCAGTGAATGGTCTGCTGCTTTAACGTAGGTGTAGTGCTGAAAGTTGAAGTGGACTCGACAACTCTGTTGCCGTTCCTCACATCTTACCACTGTTGAAACTTATTAGGTCCTTCCCAAAGTAATTATTAGGTCCTTCCCAAAGTAATTATTAGGTCCTTCCCAAATTAATAATTTGGTCCTTCCCAAAGTAATTATTAGGTCCTTCCCGAAGTAGTTATAATATAGATTCAAAACGGATCGTTCATTAAATTAACCCACAGACAAATTTTGTAATTTATTTCGCTTACTAATATTGAAGAATCTATCCAAAGTACTAAGTTTCAGAGATTTTGCGAATCCAAGTGATGCTACATAACCCCATTTAGGGTCAAGAAACATAATTAAAAAAGGTTTACTCTATTTTAAAATTAAGAAACTATACTTTTTCAATAAAAAATAAAGAAAAACTACTTCAATTTTGGGCTATCAAGATTTCCGATTGTAGAAATTAATTTTATGAAATATTTGACGTCTGGTTACTTGTGAAAATATTTTAATCTGAATTAAAATGCCATTTAACTTTCGTTTTTATTCCACTAACTATTTTTGATGTGTGTCAATGGCGATATTGAGCTGAATTTTCGCTGGAATCCACGAAACGCATTTGAATCTGAAAAATGCTTGCTTATTAATTTAATTTGGAAACTTCCGGAAAAGTCACGCGATTAATTACTTAAAAAATGTAATCAATTTTGTCTGAAACATCTGTTCCTGCGTTATCAGCTCATTGAATCTACAGGGCTTGTGGTTGGGTATTTTTTTGTTTAGCTTTAATCCATTTTACCAGAAGTTTAATCAATCAACGTCTTTATTTTTTGAACTTGGCATCACACCCAGCAAGAACAGGAGAAAGCCGAAAATAAATAGATACAGTTAAAGCTGTACGATTAATTTATAAAACAATTTTTCATTTTGGTTGGAACGGTTCCAAAGTTTTCTACACAAAAAAATCCAGATATCTGTCAGAAGAATTCTTTTACTTGTTTAATAAATGGTTGAATGTGTCGAAAGAGTGCATTCCTTAATTAAATTTGCTTTACATTTTAAAATCCTTATTAATGATCAGGTAATTTTCTTTTAATTATATGAATGCACCATTTATATTTAATAATTTCAGCATGTTGAATATTATTGAAAAGAATCGATTTTGTAAACACAGAGTCGAAAAGAAAGCGTTAAAAATGTTTTGCGTTGACGAGTGCTTATTTATTGGACAGCAATTTTTCAGACTTCATGATAAATTTTGTTTTCAAGCTCTAGATGTTTTATGAAAGTATGTTGTTAAATATCCAGTTTCACTATAAATTATCGGTTCTTTTCCGTTAGCCGGGCGCAAATGTCGCCAATTGTGAACCAAATGTGAGCCAAGTCACCAAGCGAAGCGATTTGGGGCAAATGTCGCCAAGTGAACCAAACGCGAGCCAAATCACCAAGCGAAGCGATTTTCCGTTAGCCGTCGCAAATGTCGGCAATTGTAAACCGAACGCGAGCCAAGTCGCCAACAGAATGGTTGTAAGAAATTTGGCGGAGTTCTACATTATTTGGCGATTTTTCGCTTGCGCCCGGCTAACGAAAAAGTACCAAATTATCACTTCTAGTAAACGGTAAGTACTAACCATTTTCAAGATGGGGCACAAACAATTTTTCGTTTCTTCGTTCAAACGAGTTAATTGGTGCATAAATCCATAAGAAAAATTTAGATCTCGTGTTGCCTTCATTAGATACAAAAAACGCAATTTCTCTAATATATCATTCAAAGACTAATGCTTGGCTAGGATGAAAAGCTCTTAAAAAGTTAGTTTCGAAAGGAACCAATGCCTCTTAAAGGGGAATTCCACCTTGTTTCCATTCTGACTAAGGTTACTAAGTTTCTTACATCGAATTCTTTCCATAGCAAGTTGTTCAACATAAGGACAGTGCTTCAAATAGAAAAATAATTTATATTTTTTTAAAGCAAATTTTACACATTTAGTAGCCATAATTATTTGTCTATTTCGTGTGAAAATATTGGGATTCAAGCATGAAATTTTAGTGCCTGAATTAAACTTCGCAAGTACTAAAGTTTCTCTGCTTATGCTTTTATTGCAGTTAATTTCTTATTACCTTCCAATGTATAGGCGGAACCGAGATATTTTTATTCACCAAAAAAGTTTTAGTATTTATATCACAATAAACATTATTCTGCTAAAACTTTAGTTAGTGAATTTACTTTTATTCAATATTCAACAGATTTGAGATCACACAGAAGTCTTACATTTTTGACATCTTACTAGTGTAGTATTCAACTTGTAGATTTTTTTAATGCTGGCGAGACTCCTTGTTTTATTTTTAAAACGTTTTGTATCCTGTGGTAATCAATTATATTATCCTAAATTTCCATTTCTAATAAAGAGATTCATTCCGTTTTGCAGTAACGCCGAAATGTTCATAAATTTTACTTATTCTTTTAGTTCAGTGGAGATAGGGGAACAGCTCTGATTGACTCTCCACTTGTTGGCGAGACCCCTTGTTTTATTTTTAAAACGTTTTATATGCTGTAATAATCAATTATATTATCCTAAATTTTCATTTCTAATCAAGAGCTTCATTCCGTTTTGCAGTAACGCCGAAATGTTCATAAATTTTTACTCATTATTCTTAGTTCATTGGGGACAGCGGACAGCTCTGATTGACTCTCCGCTTGTTGGCGAGACTCCTTGTTTTATTTTTAAAACTTCTTGTATCCTGTAAAAATCAATTATATTATCCTAAATTTTCATTTCTAATCAAGAGCTTTATTCCGTTTGGCAGTAACCCCGAAATGTTCACAAATTTCTATTTATTCTTCTTAGTTCAGTGGGGATATGGGGACAACTCTGATTGACTCTCCGCTTGTTGGCGAAACTCCTTGTTTTAGTTTTAAAACGTTCGTAATTAGTAATAATCAATTATATTATCATAAATTTTCATTTCTAATCAAGAGCTTCATTCCGTTTTGTGGTAACGCCGAAATGTTAATAATTTTTTACTTATTCATCTTAGTTCATTGGTGATAGGGGAACAGCTCTGATTGACTCTCCGGTTGTTGGCGAAACTCTTTGTTTTATTTTTAAAACGTTTTACATCCTGTAGTAATCAATTATATTATCCTAAATTTTCTTTTCCAATCAAGCGCTTCATTCCGTTTTGCAGTAACGCCGAAATGTTCGTAAAGTTTTACTTATTCTTCTTAGTTCATTGGGGATAGGGGAACAGCTCTGATTGACTCTACGCTTCAAGACAGGTGTGGCATTAAGCCTAAGTTTTGATAATGCATGTCCTTTCAATAATTGAAATGATTAGACCTTTTTGCATTTTCGAATTATTTATTTGACGAATAACAACACGACACATAGACTTTTACGAACACGTGTTTTACACAGCTGAACATTTAGAATATTGACTTATAAATTGGCAGATTACCGATTCCATTCTTATGACCTCATTCGCCCATGGTTTTTCCCAGACTGATTGAATTCCCCATCGGATAGGGAAGGCGATACGCTTCCTAAAACTTTCCTCAATGCAATTTTTGTTATTTGAACCATTCGCTTCCAGTAACTCCCCCATGCAGCACGCTCAATAATGTACTGACATTTTATACCTTTTTCACCAAAATATATTTGTACTTCTGGTTCACAAATATTCTTGTAGAGTCTTTTGAGTTCAATGTCCGCATTTTTGAATGTCATGGCGTTGTCAAATTCCTAACGTAAATTTTATTAGATTTGTATTTTGGATTTCAGTTCATATATATTTTTATTTTGAATTTGTGCATTGAAATATTGTTTTGATTAATTCCTTCATCTTTGCGGGAGAATGTGGTATCTTGTGCCATAGTAATCCCTAAAAGAGAAATTATTAGCATACACCTTCCCTATCCGACGGGGAATTCAATCAGTCTGGGAAAAACCATGGACGAATGAAGTCCTAAGAATGGAATCGGTAATCTGCCGATTTAAAATTCAATATTCTAAATGTTAAGCTAGGTGAAATACGTGTTCGTAAGTGTTTATGTGTTGTGATTCGTCAAATAAATAAAAAGAAGATGCAAAATGAACTGTTTATTAGAACATATTAAAAAGAACACGCATTATCGATTCCATTCTTAGGACCTCATTAGTCCATGGCTTTTCCAGACTGATTGAATTCCCCATCGGATAGGGAAGGTGATGCGCTTCCTAAAACTTTCCTCAATGCAATTTTTGTTATTTGAACCATTCGCTCCCAGTAATCCCCCACCATGCAGCACGCTCAACAATGTACTGACATTTTATACCTTTTACACCAAAATAATTTTGTACTTCTGGTTCTCAAATATTCTTGTAGAGACTTTTGAGTTCAATGTCCGCAATTTTGAATGTCATGGCGTTGTCAGAGTTCACCGAGTGACAAACTCCTAACTTAAATTTTATTGCATTTGTATTTTGGATTTCAGTTTATATATATTATTATTTTAAATTTTTGTATTGAAATATTGTTATGATGAATTCCTTCATCTTTGCGGGAGAATGTGGTATCTTGTGCCATAGTAATCCCTAAAAGGGAAATTATTAGCATGCACCTTCCCTATTCGATGGGGAATTCAATCAATCTGGAAAAACACCATGGACGAATGAAGTCTTAAGAATGGAATCGGTAATCTGCCGATTTAGAAGTCAATATTCTAAATGTTAAGCTGTGTGAAATACGTGTTCGTAAATGTCTATATGTTGTGATTCGTCAAATAAATAAAAAGAAAATGCAAAAGGAACTGTTTATTGGAACATATTAAAAAGAACACGCGTTATCGATTCCATTCTTAGGACCTCATTCGTCCATGGTTTCTCCCAAACTGATTGAATTCCCCATGGGATAGGGAAGGTGCATGATAATAATTTCCCCTTTAGGGATTACTGTAGCTAAAGTTGCCACAACAGGAGGGTTAAGGGTTCAAGACCCGATTCCACCAAAATATCCATACCGGTTGTGAGCTTGTTGTAAGTTATATCCATTGTAATCTGATATAAATCAGCTAGTGAGGTGTGAAAATTTGGAACAGGGATGCGTCACCTAAGACATGATCTTGTTATCTGACCACGATTCAAATGAAAGGTCTGGCCCAAATTAACTTTTATGTAGCTTCATAGAAACGAAACGTTAACTTTTTCAATACTGAAAGGTCCCAAACGCTCCTCCAAGCTAAGAACGGTAGGTGTCCATATATTCCAGTGAAATTCCCACCCACTTTCGTTATGTGTGATTGATCGCACACTCGAAGCGTGAGCTTTGCTCTTCAGCGGGGCTCACCCAATGGTTTGGGAGAAAAAGAGACTTTCATGGAACTCTCATTTCAGACGAACCCATTTCCTAATAATAAATCCCCTAATAGCCATCAGCTAAGCAGAGCCCTCTTTTGTATATCAAACCATTAAGAAAGAAAGCTGTCGTTGTGGATTTTGAAGAGAGTAGGGAATTTTTCTTATCTTTGAAAGAGGAATTCGGGAGTTCCAGTATTTTGAGGTCCCTGAGATCGAAAGGTCTTCTGATCTAAGGGTTAATAAATCTAAACAAAAATTAAACCTGATCATATTTGCATAAATTTTTATTATCCATTCATTATGATGACTTTTCGCTTCAGGTGCTGTGGGCAACGAGGAGGAAGGCACTTCCGAGGATAAGGATGCGGCAGACGAGGAAGAACAGGAGCGCCTGGAGGCCCTCCGGGAGGCCGAGGAACGGAGGAAGGAGAAGCACAGGAAGATGGAGGAGGAGCGGGAGAAGATGAGGCAGGAGATCAGAGACAAAGTAAGCAGTACTTTTTCAATAAAAAAAAATCTGGTACTTTTCAGTTAGCCCGGCGCAAATGTCGCCAATTGTGAACCAAACGCGAGCCAAGTCCCCAA
>BGPR01012833.1:0-22319 GCA_013235015.1 Araneus ventricosus | reverse complement strand
CAATATTGGAATAATGTTGTACGATATTATACAATATTGGAATAATGTTGTACGATATTATACAATATTGGAATAATGTTGTACGATATTATACAATATTGGAATAAAATTATACGATATCTTGAACAACTTGATTATCGGTGAGTACTCTTTTCATAGTCCGTGATAACTTCAATTATTCTTTTATGCATTTATTCGCAATGTTTTTTGACTAGATTTAAATTTTATTAATATGTGCTAAGTTATCGCCTGTCTTTATTTGGCTGAAAAGCTATAATTAATTCACTCACTACCTGATAATGCAAGGCTTATTTTGGCCTGGTGGCCTTGTCTCGTTTTTGAGTTGGCAGATTCCCGTGTTCGAAACAAATTTTACCGGATCTTCACTGTGTACATTGTTCTGGTTCAAATCAAGTTTGTCACCGGAAATCATATGTCCTTAATTCGGTGTCGAGTCGAAGCTTGACGATATTGGTGTCATTGCTGGTCTGGCCCCTTGTTTCTACATGCAGTTCGATATTACGAAAACTTTCAACAGTGATCGCGTCAATTTATAAGGGTGGGCACGAAATGGATCACAGTGACTCTAATTTTCCGAAAGTTCTTTGTGGTTAAACATTGTTCCTGTTGATAGTAATGGGAAAATGCATGCTGTATAACATGATGCCTAGATAAATAATTCTGAATATGATACTAATCTATTTAAAAGTAATTTTTCCATATTGATTCCTTCCTGGTTTGTCTAACAAAGTTCTCTCTTTCGCTCCTCTTCTTCTAATTTCCTCAAGGTCACTTATAGATTATTCTCCTCGCAGAGTTGTTCCTAAAGAATTATAATGGATATGGTGATGGAACATCATATTCGATATCTTCTGAATATGATACTAACCTATTTAAAAGTAATTTTTCTATATTAATTCCTTCCTGGTCTGTCTAACAAAGTTCTCTCTTTCGCTCCTCTTCTTCTAATTTCCTCAAGGTCACTTAAGCATTGTTCCCCTCGCAGAGTTGTTCCTAAAGAATTATAATGGACTAGGGGGCTCTGCCCCCTGCTCGCTAAAGCTCGCCAACCCCCAAGAGGATTGCGCTGCAATCCTCCGGGGCTTGCTACGCAAACCCTGCTCGCTTCGCTCGCTACATGAAGACACTGGGTGTCCTAGCACAGTTGTTATAAAATCTTTATATATATATAACACCCCCTGCTCTCTCCGCTCACCGACACCAAAGAATCACGCGATTCTTTCGGGATCACTATGTGAAAGCAGCTCGCTTCACACGCTTGTCGTACAGTTATCCGTTTCTGCTAGTATTAGGAAATTAAAAGTACATTAATTAATAAAAATAAATTTAAATTATTTGAAATTGCACGAACTCCTACAATTAATTTTTCATCAGCTTCTACAATTAAAATCTTCTGGTAGCACAGATATATATGTAAATGTTAGAAAGAAATTTGAAAGGTAATATTTATAATCCAAAGATGATTAGAAATCAAAATTATTTTCATCAATCAGAAATTTAAAACTTCTTGGCATACACTTTTGAGTATTTATTCAAAAGTTTATTTCAACATAACTTCATTCCACTAAACTTTTAAGTTTAAAACTGATAAGATAGCCTTTTCCAAATCTTCAAAATAAATTTTTAAAAATTGCTTTTCCACCAAAATTTCAAATATTCCCTCTATACAATGGAATGTAATTCAGAAAAGCTTTCCCACATGTATACGTGCTTATTTCAACAATTATTTAGCCAAGAAAGAAATAGTGTTTTCCTCAATGTAGTCATTTGTGTTTTAAATCTCAGAAAATTCTTGATCGTCTCTTGTCGTAGAAAGATGTAAACCATCTTGCAACCTTTTAGCTAAAAAAGGACAGTTTAAAGAAAATAGTGGCTTGAAACATGTTCATATTAACTATTCAAATCTAAAATCCATAATAATTATTTACTTTTAGCTCTTTAAAACAGATAAGATAGCTTTTTTTTCAAAATTTACAAAATTGTTGCTTTTTTAACCAAAATTTTAAATATGCACTCTTTTTTATGAAATATTACACAGGAAAGCTTCCCCATTTGTATACATGCTTATTCCAACTATTATTTAGTTAAGAAAAATATAGTGTGTTTCTCAGTGCAGTCATTTGTGTTTTAAATCTCAGAAAATTCTTGATCGTCTCTTGTCGTAGAAAGATGTAAACCATCTTGCAACCTTTTAGGTAAAAAAGGACAATTTAAAGAAAATAGTGTCTTGAAACATACTCAAATTAACTATTCAAAATTAAAACCCATAATAATTATTTACTTTTAGCTTTTTAAACAGATAAGATAGCTTTTTTTCAAAATTTACAAAATTGTTGCTTTTTTAACCAAAATTTTAAATATGCACTCTTTTTCATGAAATATTACACAGAAATGCAAAAAGTATGCAACATTATCATTCACCATAAGCAGCATGTGGTAATTCACTTTCAGTGAAAATATATCTGGGCTAAAACAGTCCGTACAAACACGGTGGCAAAAAAATCTAATCTTTCTATATATACACGTTGCAAACAGTATGCAACTTTAATCATTCTCCGAGAGCAGTGTGCAAGAGAACTTTTCTGAAGTATAATTAATTCTCTGGTCTTTATTCTGTAATTTTTATTTTTACACATAGTAAATAGTGCACACAATTAGTATCACAAAAAAAGGCTCTGGCTCGCTAAGCCTATCGGCGGCATTTCTGGCCGATCTTCGCTGAAATCTTTTATCCAGGGATTCCCTTGCACGCTGCTCTCTTCTACTCAAATTATATTCAAAAGTTCGCAAAGAGTTAATTTTAAATAAATAAATTCAAAAAAAGTCGACGATCCGAAAAACAAGTCCTGTAATCCGTAAGCAAAAGCTTGGCGTCAGGGTTAAGATTGGTAAACAAACTAATCGTTGCCAACGGGGAGACATAAATAAAGGTCCTTTTTTGCGCCACGCATAAGCGTTTTATATAATATAGATATGCTGATGGAACATCATAATCAATATCTTCTGAATATGATGCTAATCTATTTAAAAGTAATTTTTCTATATTAATTCCTTCCTGGTCTGTCTAACAAAGTTCTCTGTTTCGTTCCTATTCTTCTAATTTCCTCAAGGTCACTTATGCATTGTTCTCCTCACAGAGTTGTTCCTAAAGAATTATAATCAATATGGTGATGGAACATCATAATCGATATTTTATATCTTCTGATTATGAATTATCAATCCCACCAATAGATGGTGTTAATACAGCCAGCTATTGATTCATTAAAAACGAAGCTGTTGTCGAGGGACATCAGAGTATGCGACATAAACACCAAACTTTCTGGTATGAAATGCCACTATTTTGACAAAAAACGGGGGCATATCTGCAAAAACGAAATGTCCGAAAGTTCACCAATTTTTAGGAAAATATTTCTTTTACCGAAAGCAATTCTCCATCATCATACACAGTCTATTCTTTTGCTTTAGCGCTATAATTATTATACTCTATTAACGATTTGTGATAATCGATGATCCCAAAACTTTGTTCTCGCCCGGTAACAAAAGTAAAACTAACACGGATCGAAAACCTTTACAGTGGTTCTAATGAGATATTTCGTGGCCATGATTAATGAATCGACATCTGCAGACGTTCGTGACGTGTTTTCTGTTGTACAAGGGATTGAGACGAAAACCTTTCCAACGTTCAATAAAACGATGAATGGCAGACGCCACTTAGGGTTCCCCCAGAGTCCATGCAGCCGATACCTGCTTGCGTTCTCGTCTGAAGTTTTCATATAATGAATTCTTGGGAAGAATGTCGATTCTTTGTGTCAGTGGTAAACGAGAGATTTGTCTTCAGGTAATGGATTACCTGAAATTGTAAATTGCTCCATCCCGAATGGTTTTCCATTTGAGTGATATGGTAGCGTCACGTGGTATTGGGAAACAACATTTGTTTTAGAAGCTTATGCAAAACAGTATGATGTACCTTTCTTAAATTTAGTTATTTAAGCATTGAAGTTTATTTTTTTTCGATTCGATGAACGATGTGTATCTTTTTCCCAGTTTCTGTAAATTCTGTTTAGAAATTATAAAATTCAGATATCTGTCTGTTAATTATGATATGTTAATTATAAAATGTTAATTATAGATTGGTGCCAAAAGTTAAAATTAGATTTATTATTCAATTATTAAATGAATACTGGGTGCTGTAACATGAATACAATAATATGAAATTTTTATGTCACCTTAATAATACACCTTCCTTTACAGGCACCTAAAATATAATTGGCCGAAAATGAAGGTATAGCTGAAAACAAAATTAGTACAATTGCGTTGTGTAAACAATTAGAGAAATTAAAACAGAATCAAAATTTTAAATTAATTATTTTTATTTAATAATCGTTTAAATTAAGTTTTACTGCCATATTTTATGAATAGATAAATAGTAATTATGATGCACACAACCAGCCAAACATATATAAATACAAGTGAAAAATGTAGCTACACATTAAAGCAAAAGCGCTGCAGTCTCGATGTGATAAAAAGATACTCAAAAAACTACTTAAATCTAAGAAAGATTTGCTTCTGTAAAAAAATTGAAATATGTTGACAATGCACAGGGCACACTATGTTAACTCGTGAAAACTTATTGGATACACATGTTGCTTGATTCTGTATTATCACTTGCATAGTGATAAACTCGAAACACTTTCTTTCACAAATGATTTTTGCAGCACTAATTTTAAAGATGAAGTAATACACAAAGCTTTGTTTATTCACTGGCGATTAATCAGGAACAAGCTTCGAATGGACTATAGGTGATTCAGTTGCATTATTGATGCTCACAAATGCTTCCCGCAGAACTTCCTTCACTTTCACAATCTTAGCGGAAACGAAGACTTCGAGGGACAGGCTGTTCAATAATTTTCATAAGTTTTATTAGTGTTCTGCAGTCCAGGATTGCTGTGCATTGTGGGTTGAGAAAATTGATCCATTATAAGAATACGATATTACGACGGCTAAAGTATATAATATTAGAATATATATATATATATAAATCCAAATATAACTAGTATATAATCATACAAAATAAAGTAAACAAGAATTAAATCTTATATCAAAAAGTCATTATTTGAACAAACATCAATTTTAAATAAATCTGATAAATTGAAATTACTAAAGATACCATAAACAAAAATCAAGTTTAAACATTACATTTCAACAAGTGAAAGAACACTGTTGTTATTAAAAATAATGAAATAGGCAATCCAAGTAAATGGAGTTTTCAACAATTAAAATAGCAGCTTGGCTGTGGACAAGCTTTAGCCAGGTTAAATTAATTTTGCTGTACAAACCATCCCTGTTACTATTGTTGTTGAAAAAACAGACAGGGTAATTTACCCTAAAATGAAAGAATTTAGAAAGAAAAGTCTAATACTAACCCTAACTATAAAGCATGACTATATAAACGACTAATATTCAAGATAAAATATGTAAATATCATTATATTGCACTAAGATATTGCTCTAAAGACAGTAAATATATAATTCAATAAAATACCCATACTATACATTAAACATAAACTAATCTGTGTCTCTTAAACTTACCAGAATCCATCTCTTTCAATATAGCCCGCCATGCATATTGACATCAACATGTTGCCACAACCAAAAATCTTACCAAGAATCAGCATAATTGAATAAATAATATAATTAATTTTTGATATCATGAAATTAGTAAGATACCTATATTAAAATTCTCAAAACTATATTAAAAATTGTAATACATTTAGTTATCTAGAAACTATTAGAAAATAGTTAAAAATGTCTATTAAAAAGGAAATTTTTTCTTGCAAGATCCTGGCGCCATCTATGTAATAAATCTGAAACAAATAACTCAATAGCCAGATTTGAATAAAACTACCCATTACGAGTAGAAAAAGTGAAAACACTATCCCACTAACAAAGAAATAAAAATATTCTTTTATAAACCAATATGAGTGATTTATTTTAAATGACCCAAATATTTCCTATCTATATATGCTCTTAGAAAACCTATAGGCATTCCATAATCCTGGGCAAAGGAGTAAAACTTTCTTATGTTCTTAATTCTAATATCAATGTCTGTTACTAAATTATTATTTCTAATTATATAATTTTTTACTAAATTCTTGAAGACATAAATGCTAAGATTACTATTCCAAAAAGGGAATTTATTAATTTGAAAATTAAATGCATTTCTTTTATCAAAGATATCTGTTACTAATTTATTATCTATGATTTTAATATCTAGATCTAAAAATTCTGCAGCTAATTCATTGTCATTAGTTTTTATAAGTTTTAAATAATCAGGATAGAAGTCAATATGTGGCTTAAGGCCATTTCCTTTATTGAATAATATTAAATCATCTATATAGCGGAATAATATACTATGGCTATACTTAGTCAAATCTTTCTCATAGTAGTGAAGATAAATATTTGCTAAACTATTACTAGCTGGGCCTCCTTGAGGTAATCCTTTAATTTGATGCAAAATCTTATTATCAAAAAAGATATAATTTTCTTTTAGAACAAGATTAATAAGATTTTTAAAATTATTAATGTTAATATCTTTTTTAAGATCATATTCTTTATTTATATTTACTAGGGTATTAGTTAAATCTTCAATATCTATACTATTAAATAAATCCTGGAAGTCAAAAGTATGTACACTAGTTATTTCTACATCTTTAATTACATTTAATATCTCTACACTATTATTTACTATAATTGTATCTTTTTGCTTATTTAAATTCTCTATCACTGTCTGTATGTATTTTTGCAAGAGTTTGCCTGATTTCGTAATATAAGTATTGCAGCCATTAGTAACACTTCTAAATTTAAGAGGACTCTTGTGAAATTTTGGTATAAGAAAGATGTGAGGATAAGCTTTTTTAATATAATTAATTCCCAATTTTTTATGGAAGGCTTGAATTCTATTAGAAATTTCTCTTTCACGTAATTTTGTCTCTTTATAAATATCACTATTAATAATATGATCATTAAGTATTTTTTTGTAAAAATATTTACAAATTATAGCAAATTTACTGGGCACTTTGTCTATATAGACTATTACAAAATCTGTTTGCAATTCTTTAATATGTTTTTTAATATCAGGATATCTAATAAAATCATTAGATTTAAAATTATAGTTAAAAAGATCTAATAATGTTTTATGTCTATATTCATTAAATGCCTCTAGAGGCAAACTATATTTTATTGCCATATTTAATATAAATTTCTCAATATCTTTTTTAATTTGATTTTTAATAATTTCATTACTATTAGCTATAGCCATTCGATGCTTTGTACCTTTACTCATTAATTCTCTAAGTTTTTCATTTCCAACAATATTCAAATCTCCAGTAATTACATGTCCATGATCTTTATTCATGAAATCATTATAATTTAAACACTTGCAATCATCACTCGTATTACTTTGTCTTATATTATTATAGTTAAAAATCATTCTGCCTAATTGTGTGTTATATTTAAATGCACGTTTAATTTTAATATTTTTTATAGGGAAACAATTAATATGTTTATCTAATATAGCAGAAAATTTACATTTGTCATACTTTTTGTTCATAAAAAGGAAAGTACAATATTCAATATCTTTCTTATTGGAAGTGTTATGTGATAAATTAAATTTTTTATAAATAAATTTGAAGATATCTCTAATCAAATCCCATCCATGTGAGTCTGTCCTATTATTCAAAATTAATTCTCTGCTAGCTTTTATTTCTTTTTTATTTAATCCAAACATATATCGTTTAATCTTTTTTATATCAAAATCTTTATCAAAATTCTTACACAATACCAATAATTCTTCATTAATAATCTTAAGTTCTCTATTATCTCTCTTGTGTCTAGCTATACTAGATTTACCATGTCTTTTTTCTATATTAGAAGCTTCTACTTTATAAAAATAATGAGATTCATTACCTTTTAAAACTTGCAGAATGTTTTTCCCAAAATACAATACATTAAGTCCATAAGGATATATAGTGTTGTAGTACTCTATAAAAAAATTTTCCCACCATAATCTATTTTTTATGTAAGGAACTATCTTAATGATGCTAATATCAACATTATCAAATCCATGTGCATGAAAATGTCCAATTTCTATTTTATTATGAATATTTTTGTAGTTTTCAAATTTTTTAGTGTCTGAACGGTGTTGATTAACTCTTATGTTGATTGTATTAGATGTTTGTCCTATATACTTGAAATTACAAATTTTACACTTCAACATATATATACAATTATAAGTTTTACAAAAAAGAAATTCAGAACTACTATCTAATTGAGCTACATTAATCATTGCACAAGTTTTACATCTCTTATTATTACAACTTTTGAATTTAAGATTCTCTAAATAATCAATCTTTTCATTATTATTCATTTGCTTCATATTATTATTGAACTGCAGTATAGAATGTGAAAAAGGGGAAGCCAATTTATTTTTATATTTATATTTTGAATTCCAAAAAATCCTGGTTTTATACTTTTTTGTAAAATTATCTCTATATCCATTATCAAATCCCTCTATATTGTCACCGTAAATACAGCTCAAATCTTTATAATTATTATTTTGTGAAGTATTACTATTATAATCACTTTGAAAATCATTTGTAGAATGAAAGTCTGTAACAATATCATCACAAGAAAGTAGACTAAATTTATTTCCAGTATCAAACTCACAATAATCTCCAAGTTTAGGCATAATAGCTGCAATATCTTTTTTGTCTTTTTTATATTTTAGAATTTTTTTGTTTACTGCTCTATTTGCACTCTCTCCCTCATTAGACTCTCTATGTACCAGATCCATAAATACCAAAAATCAAATGCTAATTAATGATGAAACAATGGTAAAATTTTAACGATGATATACATACCATAATAATATAACACCGAGCAAAGACCTACAAAAATGTACACCTAATTGCCAGTCTCTAATTCTTTAAATCATATAACCTCATAAATATTTCTAAAATCGAAAGTAGCAGTACTTGCTGAATTGTAAAAATATACACATCCAACGAAAAGTTACCCATTTGAAAGCAACAAGTCACAATTTCAAACGTGAAAACAATAGAACATACATCAAAGTGAAATATTTAATATCCAAATCAAACTACACACCACTATATATACCATTTAAAAATCAATTAGATCATATATGCACTTTCTAAAAAATGGCTATAAATCAAATGCTAATTAATCCAATTTTACCTAAAATAATCCTAAAGAGATCCCACGAACAGAAACAGTAAATATTTTTTCGTTTTTATAGTTTTTTTGTAATTTTGCATTATAGACATAATGATACCTGAATAATAACATTAATACATTACTAGACAAATATATATATATACACAACTAAATGAACAGAATAAAAAAATTAAATCATTATTTGAGTATTGAGAGTCCTGTTATTCATGTTAACTGTAACCCTAATGAGTAAACTCTATTAACAATTTGGTTTTCTGATTTTACCTTTTTTTTTTTTAAGTTTGTAAATACATTTTTTTTTCATTTATGGATTCTAACATGCTTCTGTCTCCAAAATGAAATTGAAAAATGCTATTGTGAAGGAAGGAACTGAATGAAAATTGTTATTGGGAACAACTGTAGTAAAGAAAGTGAAGAAAAGCAGTGCATGATTTATTTATTTTTTTCTGCACATTCTTGTTAAAAAAAATTGATAAAGAAAGAAGTTAAAAGAAATAATGTCGAATCTATACTTTGCTTAATCATTTCATCAATTATGTCACAAAGACCTCTATCCTTTCGCTTTCTTAATATGAAATATAATTAGTAATACATGTTAGCATAATTGCACAAATCAATTTTGTTTTAACATTAATTAAAAAATTACTTTGAATGCATTTTACTTATTTTAAACCTTGAAATGTATAACTTACTTAATAAATTTTAATAGATTTATTTTGTATCATTGCAGATCTCACAGTCGAAAAGTATTCAATACAGTCCGATATGCTAATAATGGTGTACCAGTCCGCAATCGCTTTAGCTCTTCCCGTTCACATTATACCATGAGTGGTTCTGGAGGTCGCCCAAGTTTAACATCTACTTGTTTCTCATCTCTCAGTCAATTATCATCATTGTCATCAGGATTCAATGACCTCGCTTCTGATACCGAGTCAGCATATGCAGAAAGTTATAGTACAGATGACGAAAATCCCGATACGTAAGTTATTTTAATAGTAAATTTTTTGCAGTGAAATATTGATTTGTACTTCTGTGTGTTAAGCATGTTGATGAATGTAGTATATATACATGTGAATAATTGAAAGAATCCTTCTAATAGAAGAGGAAAGCTAAATTTTTGTTTCTGTCACTGAAATCGTGGAAAGTTAAGAATTTTCATCAAAGGTCTTTAAATTTTCTGTCGCAAAGAGTTTTTTCAGAATTGAGAACTATGGGAAAGATTTCAGACTTCCTGAATAAAATAGTTTTTCTTAAAAATGTGCTAAATTGAAGTTATAGTTACAGTGGTGAGGCTCCTTTTATGTTTAAAAAGAGAAGTTAATCATTATTTGAAAATATATATACTCTGTGATGTTTCAACATTCTTTTAATTTAATAAAAAGATAAGTATGTGCATGTGGCAGCCAATTAGGAGCATTTGAAGTGTATGCTGCATTTACAACTTTAAAACATTTGGTAAGCAGTGTTGAAGTGCTTGTTGACAAACTGCTTCAAGTTTGATACCTGACATTTGCAAGTGTATTTATGAAACTTTTTAAAAGTTCAGTGTTTTGCATGACATTTTAATCAAATAAATTTAAAATTTTCATAATTATTTATGAAATACCATGATAGTTTTGAAATGGATTGGAACTGAAGCCAAAGTTGTTGAAAATATAAAATTGTTTCTAGGAAGACACCTTGAACTTAATTCTGTGATATTATGACAATATCATTGACCTTTACCAAATATTATCAGTTTTCAACCTTGATAAAAAAATATTTTTTTGCGCTGTTGTAAATTCCTTTCCAGAAAGTTTTTGAGAAGAAAGTTTATATGGCAAGTGCTGAACATCCATTAAAAGTTGGAAATAAGATATAAATATAACATTGAACCCTATTTATAAATTAAGTTTATGTATATTGAAGCAGGGTGTTTTCTAGTCACAAAATTAGAGAAATATTTTTTGGGTGATATATTTTTAGTCTGGTTTTATTATATATTTGATTGCATACACACATGCAATTTATTATTAATATACTTTCTGGCATTGATTTCACTTTTTTACTTTCAGGTTTGTTGATGGCAAAACTGAGAGAATGCGGCCAAACAAGTTAGATGTAGGATTGCATAGTTTTAGCAGTGGTTTTGGTACTGCCACTGATTTACAAACAGAACTTGGTAAAGCAGCAGGAGACTCCTGGTCCAGGAAAACTCTGTATGGGCGCACAATTCGACGGTATCAGTTTCCTGAAAAACTTCAAATTATAAAGCCATTGGAAGGTAAATTGTTGAGTCTTTTGTAAATTTTTTAAATGGATTTGCATTGATCATTCTTTAAGATTCCACATTAACTCAAAGAACAATGTTATAAAATATAAGTTTGAAATTCTAATTATTGTTTTAAAAGTCGAAAATAACAATCTGTGAATAAGGAAATCTTCAATATTTTATATGTATACATGAATGCCTGTGGTATAAAATATTAAGGCCAGGAAACATGTTTAAATGGAAAGAGATAAATAATAATAATAAATTACCTCCCTTCTCCCATTTATCTTTCTTGAAGTCACTCTTTCAGAAATTTTTTTGAATGACCTTGCTGAGATTATCTCAGCTATATCTGGTGGCTCTTCTCAGTTCTTTAGTGGTGTCTCTATAAATTTTCTGAACCAGGCAAAATTTCCCATGGATCTGAAATTGTGACTTCCAAGGACCACAATTGAATTGCTTAGATATGAATCGCTTCCATTGGCGAATCCAGGATTTGGGGCGGGGGGCGGGGGGCTGAGGTTTTAAAAGTTTTGAATCATCGTGACGAATGTCAAATCTTATGGCTTATGTAAACCAAAACACTTTAACTTTACAGACTTTACTCACATTGCAATGAGAATCATAAAGAACACTACAATACTTTCGATAATTTAATAAAAATACAATGAAATAAGTAGCCAAAATATGTTTTCGACCATGTCAACGTTACAAGTACAAGTGGAATGACTAGAAAAGCAGGGAAATTTTCGAGCCTGTCAAGCCAAAAAGCAATGTTGTCATCTTTTTAAAGGGGAGAATTAAGAAAAAACATGTAGTGAATTTAAATAAAATAAAGAATTCTGGTCCAGCTCTGGGGGGGCTGCAGCCCGATAGCCACCTCCCTGGATTCGCCACTGATCACTTCAAACCATGACTTTGCTGAACTGAACCTGAAAGTGAAGCGCTCATCTCTTGCAGAAATAAATAGTCATTGGTTATTTAATGGAACTTCAAGCAACAGATTTTTGCATGGACATCTTGATGCTTCAACTCCATATGAATACTTAAACTTACCAACCTATAATTCTAGATACCAGATTATTTATAAAAATATATGGTCTTTTGATGAAGTAATAATGAAACCCATCAGTTTTATCTTAAAGTTTAACTACTTAAGATTAGAAAAAAAATAATATTGATCCATTTGTTGCCAAAAATTATTTGTTTTTTGAACAATTACAATGGCTTATTTCTTTACTTGTACAATATGATTGAAAAAATCGACTTTAATACAAAATAAAATTTTAATGTAAAAAATTGGCTTTAATATTTTTTTCAGCTTCCTCAATTCTTGTTAGAAACAAAATTTAGAAGTAGTAAAAATAAATTTTGATCAGTATTTTTACATACATGACTGATTAATGAGCAAACTTTATTTTTAAAAAAAATTCCATAAATTTCTCTGTTTTCTGCATTTGGAGATTTTTCATGTTTTGTCCATGACTAAATGAATATTTAGCACATTTTATGCAGCTTTATTGGAATTCTAAACCATTTTTAGTATTGAATTTTATTGTATTACTAGGGGGCTCCAACCCCTTCTCGCTTACGTTCACCAGACCCCGAAACTGCTTACGCAGTTTCGTTTGGATCGCTTTGCTCACTCATCGAATACTAAAGTACTTTAGTCTCTGTATGATTATTAGTATCACAGAAAGAATTATTACTCTGATTTAATAATGTACCAATAATATACAACATAAACAACCTGGAAAACCTTTGATTTACATGCAATTAAAGGGGGAATCACTGTTTGGGTTATATTAATTTCATGTTGCAAAAGTGTGCAGTTTTATCATTCACTGTAAGCAGAATGAAGTAAATTCACTTACAGTAAAATTATGTCTGGGATGAAAAAGTCTGCACAAGCACGGTGCCAAAAAAAAATTGCATATTTACATCATCATACCGCAATCATGCTCGGAAACATTCGTTTCAACTTGGGAATTCACCCTATTGGCCATTTGTTGCTCGCTTCATGCTTTGACTCCCCCAAGCCTGTCGGCAGTATTTTTGGCCGATATTTGCTGAAATCTTTCATCCAGGGATTCCCTTGCACGTTGCTCTCTTCTACGCAAATTATATTCAACAGTTCGCAAAAAAACTCATTTTAAATCGATACATTCAAAAAAAAAAAGTAACGAATTTTCCTATAATGCTTAAGCGATTAGCTCAACCGGTTAGCAGAATGCTTGGTGTCAAGGTTGAGATTGGTAAACAAACTGGTTGTTGCCAATGGGGAGAAAGAATAAAGGTCCTTTTTGCACCACGCATAAGCGTTTTATATAATATAGATGTCTAAATTACTAAAATTTGTTAATTTAATGTTTAAATTGAATTAATAGTATGATATTTTTTATATATCAAATTTTTCAACTTGCACATACTTGAGTTGTGAGATTTCTGTGTTTGTAGACAGCATATGGTGTTATTAATTTAGAGATGTTTTTTTTTATTGCTGATAAAAATATAGGAATAGTAAATTATAATTTTCCATTCTTAAGAATTAGTCCAGACAGTATCTATTCATTATTATTAGTTATTTTCCTAATTAAAATATATAGGAAAAGCCATCTGATTTTATTAAAAGATTTCAATAGAATGAAATGTTTTATCTATCATGTAAATTCAATTTAATAAATTAAGGACATTTTATGAAAATCCATCTCTTGAATGTGTAATTTTTGGTAATATTTTTATATTTTCTTGCTGAGCTGGATCTAAGTACTTGGCAAAGTATTGATAATGTGGTATGATGTTAGGGGTATTATTTTTGATATTTCTTTGCATAGTCAAACCAATTGCTTTTTTATATCTTAGGAGTTTGATAAAATTAATTATTTCAATTTCAGAAAATAACTAATCTTTCTGGACCTAATTAAAAATTGATTTTACACAGGTTCTCAGACACTGCATCATTGGCAAAGATTAGCAACTCCACATTTGGGTGGCATTTTTGAATCTAGACCAGGAGTTAAAATTAGAGGTGAAACTAAATTGCAAGATTTTGATCAGAAAGTTAGTCTTGGCGACTTTGAAGAGGATGATGGTTTGTATATTTATTCTGAATGTTGTTGCAATAGTTTGTATTTAATGTTGACTTTAAATGTAAACTTCATAAATTTGTTTATGCTTTTAATGAAATAATTTTTGGCACTTTTATCTAAAAAGTATTATTATTATCTTCAAACTCGTGTGTTTATGATGAATATCCATCAGTTGCAACTCATTTCAACTTGCAGTTCTTAATAAATTATGAATTTGAATTGAATTTTCAATTTAAATTGCTTTTCGTATATCAAGGTTTCCGTTCTGAATTAATTTTCTGGTTGCTTTTCATTTCTCGAGCTTTGTCATTGATCAACAATTCCTTATCTTTCATGCTGATTTGCTTAATGAATAGCAGCGCTGAAAAATTTCAGTCTACCTCTGGGAGCACTAGATTTTTTTAAAAAAAATTTGCTTTTCATTAATTATTGTAATTTTATCTTGAAGGGTATGCATTTTATGTGTTTTTTAAATTAAAAATGGTGAAAAGATGAATTAATTAAAATAATTAGAACTATGTATTAATTTTGCAAAGAAATATAGTGACCAATAAAATATGTATATATAGCCAAATATGTTGTTATATTGCTCTTCATACTTTTTAAAGCATTGGTATCCATCTATTGATTTTGTTTGATAAATTCTTTTTTCCTATATTCCAATTCATGTATTTTGAGTGAATTCTTTTTATTCCCCCTTCCTCCTAATGAAAAAAACCAATCTTATTGTAATTAAAATGAAATTGTTCTTTCTCTTAAAATCTGAGCTAGTATTTGATGGGATGTAAAAATAAACAATTAGAGACATGCAGAAAGAATTTTGGAAAATGCAAAAGGTTTGAATACTGAAATTTTTTTCTGCATTATCATTTACCTGTTTTTTTAGGATCGAATTATGAATCTATTATGTTTTTATAAAGAGAAAAAAAATGTTAGATTGAAAGAAAATTGTATTCATAAAATAATGTTAAAAACTTATGCGTTAAAAAAAAACTTAAATGGATTTATTGTCAATGATTTTCAAGTGTACTAAAATGTGTTTTGTTAATCTAATTGTATGGTACTTGCAGATTTTTCTAATCCTGGGAAAAGCTTTATGGATACATCATCAGTTTATACTTTCACCACATCTGCTTTGCAAACAAGTGAAATGACGAGCGTTACTCCAAGGTAAGTCGAGTCCTCTTATTTGTCATTGCTGCTTCAGTTCTTTTTAGCCATCACTCACTTTATTTAATAATCTGTTATTTTTCTGGCATTTCATGTAGTGTAGTAATTTCTGAAACTTCTTTCACAGTATTCTAGTTAGAGCGCATTTAAACTCTGTACTGACACTATGCGTTGCCGAGCGATAAACATTCACAGTAAGCTTTGTCTGTTGCTTTGCCTGGTGTGGGTTGATGCATTGTACTTTAAGTCAATTCCTACTAACATTTCATTCAATATTTTACTTACCTCTATGTGCCTTATAATTATTGAGATTTTTTTTCTGTTCTTAATTATATTGGTCAAGTTTCTAAGTCAGAAAAACTAGAAAATTTTGTTAAACATTACTTTTATTTTCCTTCCTTTCCTTAGTTTATATATAATTTATTTAAATTTTCTGTTGCATTGATATTACAGTAAAACCTCAGTTAACTGAAACCCTGGTTATCCAAAAATGCCTCTGAAATTGCAAATCCAAAAAAATACATACTGTACTGCATGGAAATAGTCGCGAAGGTGAGACTTTTTTGCAACGATATCCCCAATTTTTTTTTGTCCTTAAGCCTCCTGAAGAAGGTCGGTGATTGATTTTAGAATGCTAAAACTAAAATTAATCGGTGTTAGCAATATTAATTGCTCCTGATAGAGGATTAGCCTACAAAGAGAGTTTTGAATTCGTCTTACATTCGAAACATTTCGGAATTACATACTGTAGCTAGATACAATATAGTGATAGATGTTCATGGCTTAACTGAAAACATTGTTATCTGAAATAGTCTCCCCTAGTTTGGCTTAACTGGGGTTGTACAGTATTTTTAGTTTGAAAGCCAACTTATAATAGAAATTCAAAGTTGTTTTATTTTCCATTCTTTCCTGTTTAATTTTTTGAACTTTTGCATGGATTGAAATTTTAAATTAGTATGTGACTATGGTTTTATGTGAGATTTTTGTATTTTAATATTGGATAAATTGAAACTTTCCCTTATATGCTCATTTTGATTCATTTGATTTATAACTTATTTCAAAATAAGAAATTATAATTTTGAAAAACTGCCAATGTTTAGCTGATAATTTTTACATGTGTTATGTAATGTTCTTAGTATATGAATTTTAATGCTGCTATGATTGAAAGGTAATTCTAAGTGCCCTTTAAAAATATATATACTCACTTTGAATTAGTGTCACACAAACAGTTTGTAATATATATAAGATTTTTATAACTCTATTAACCCTTTGCACTTGGATGTCGCGCTTTAGGCACCATTCTAGACTGTGCATTATTGATGTTTCTAGATTTTGATAGTTTAAAAAATACCTCCCTTAGTTGTAACAAGTCGCAGATCAATTTTTCAAAAATTAATCGATTAATTTTATCATATTTTTTAGTTCTCTACACAATAATTATGCATCTAATTACTTTTCTGAGTGCAAAGGGGTTAATACAATGTGGAATGTTGTCATCTATCAGAAGTGTCCAGCCATTGTTTCTAAAATCAACTGATACATTTGCAAACAGGGCCAAATGTATCGCTTGGCATTTAGGTGCATGCTCTTTTAATGGATGTTCTCACTCCATTAATTCTATTGCTTTTAACTTAATAGAATTATCTTTTCCCACAAATCTTTCCACACATCTTTCACCTCAAATATAGTGATGAGAACTTGCCGTATAAATAAGCAGAGTCTCGCTTCCCAGTGGGATATAGTAAAAGTGGCATAGCTCTTAGGGCCTGTCTCTGATGACTGACTACCCCCATAAAAGAGGGGGTCTGTGCATGGGCCATTCGTAATGGGAGCTATTTTGTGTCGGCCACAGTGCCAATGTTTCTTTTGCGACGGCTGGTCTTTCAGAGTACCAGGATGCCTTGGCTGGGCCGGTTTTTTTTCTTTGTGATTATTAACGTCATGTTTCATTTGTCCTCACAAAACACAAATGTATTCAAGTGAGATCTAGTGCATTGTGGGATGTTTAATGTTCTCTTTGTCCTAAACATCTGTTCACCAGAATTCCTTTGAGATAGACTTTCAAGTTGCAGTAATAATGTGAAGGTGCTCCAGCCTGCCGAGTGAGTACCATTCTTCAGAGCAGTGGAGTCTGTTTTATAGTGTTCTGCTGATTCAATGAGAACCTGGTACCAACACATTACAGTTGCCGAATTTAAATATAGCTTTTATGTTTACATAAGAAAGGAAAAGGGAATTTAATTTTTTCTGTGAGGGGCAGTTCATCATAAGAAGAATTTTGGTCAAATGAAAAAGAAAGAAAAAATTTTGCTCAAGAAATACAAAAGTAAGGATTTTAAATTAGTGAAAGAAAAGGATCCATGGTGCAGTGCCATAAACAGGGTGCGTAGCGTCATGAAAAGTGCTTAAATTTGAAAACCATTTTTAAGCACCTTAAAAGTGCTTAATTTTGAGAAAACGGTCCTTAAATAGTGCTTAATTTTCCCGAGAAGTGCAAAGAAAACATTCTTTTTTTTTTGTTTCCCCAGACGCTGAATATGATATCGAAAGCATAGTTATAAAGCTTTGTTTAACGGTTGTATCTAGAAAGAAAACCGACGAAAGGGAAGAATTCAGGGAAGGAATCTAGGGTGAGATAGATCCAAGATAATGCTTATAATGCTCAACGGAGGCCCAAAATGGGGATGAGAAAAACATTAAATCATATAGTTTTGCAAATTGTTACACATGTTCGTGAGGGACTCCTAATAAACATACTAAAAGACCCCAGTCCTGGGGGGAGATCGCGCCGATTTCGAACCCCTTTTTCAGCTTTTCTTGAATATCTTGATAATTCTTCAGTTCTAAAATTACAATTGATTTAACAAATTAAAGAGCTTAAAATTCCTTATGAATACATGCTTTTATTTTTCTTCTACTATTATAGTTTCTGAGATAATGGGGTCTCTAAGTTTGCCGCCATCTAGGATGCCATCCCCTTTTTTTTAATTTTTCTTGACTATCTCGAAAACTATTTAATTTTCAAATCATATTTCCTTTAAAAAATTAAAGAGCGTACAATTCCCGACATATGCGTGCTTTTACTTTTGTTCTAACTTTAATAGTTTTTGAGATAACTTGTCTGAAAGTGGATGGATTTGTAACAAAATCTTAGTTCATAGTCCAGTCAACGAAGGGTTGTGAAAAAATCCACATTAAATCGTATAGTTTTGAAAATTGGTACACATGTTCACGAGAGGCTTCTCTTGAACATACTAAATCCCCTGTCCTGGGGGTGTTGCTCGGACCGCCATCTTGGATTTCATCCCCCCTTTTTTAAAGTTTTTCTTTAATATCTCGAAAACTATTCAGTTTTCAAATTACAATTGATTTAACAAATTAAAGAGAGTGAAATTCCCTACGAATACATGCATTTATTTTTCTTCTACCTATAATAGTTTCTGAGATAATGGATCTCAAAGTTTGCTGCCATCTTCAATTTCCTCCCCCTTTTTTCGTTTTTTTTTTTTTTTTTTTTTTTTTTTTTTTTTTTTTTTTTTTTTTTTGAATTTCTCAAACTATCCAATTTTCAATTACATGTAATACAAAAAATTAATAATCGCAAAATTCTCTACAAATACATGCTTTTAATTTTCTTTTAGTTTTAATAGTTTCTGAGATATTTAAGAAAAACTTAAAAAGGGGGATGAAAGATGGTAGCAAACTTTGAAGCCCATTATCTCGGCAACTATTAAAACTAGAACAAAAATAAAAGCATTCGTTTGTAGAGAATTTTACGTTCTTTAATTTGTTGTATCACGTGTGATTTGAAAACTGAATAATTTTCGAGATATTCAAGAAAAACTGAGAAAAAGGGGATAAAATCAAAGATGGCGGCAAACTTCGAGACCCATTACCTCGGAAACTCTTGAAGATAGAAGAAACATATAGGCATGCATTTGTAGGGAATTTTACGCTCATTAATTTGCTGATTACAACAAATTTGCAAATTGAATACTTTTCGATATATTAAAAAGCACTTAAGAAAGGGGTATGAAATCCAAGATGGCGGCAAACTTTGAGACCCATTATCTCGGAAACCATTCAAGCTAGAAGAAAAATAAAAGCATATTTTTGTAGGGAAATTTAAGCTCTTTAATTCGTTAAATCACTCAGGGCCAGGGACTTTCATCAGGAGACCATCACGAACATGTGTACTAATTTTCAAAACTATGCGATTTAATGTTTTTTTTCTCAAACCCTTCATTGACTGGACTATTAATGACCTTTTTTGTGCTCCCTCTTCAACAATGGGTAGCGCCGTATATTGAAATACTGAAATGATTATCCCGAAGGGGCAAATTAACTGGTAATTTGTTAATTTTAAGAAATGTTGGAAAAGGTAACAGATTTTTATTGTTAATATTATGAAAGTTGATTTAATTTTTGATAATGACGATTTGAATTATCATTTTTAATTTTTTTGTAAAATAAAAATACATCCTTTATTTTACAATAGAAGACGTTGTGCAAATACAGAAATAAATATTAAAATTAAAAAAATACATATTTAAAATTTTAAAAAATATATATTTTTATATTTCCATTAAAAACTATGCATTATTATAAAACAGAAATCATAATATGCTTAGAAAATACGTGGGTCGACGTATGCATGCATGCACAAAGGTGCTTAATTTTTTTTGGCTAAGGTGCTTAAAAAGTCCTTACAAGTGCTTAATTTTTGCAGCAATTTCTCACTACGCACCCTGATAAAGAAAGCGTTCTTTAATTGAGGAAGAAACTATATGGAGAAATGGTAGTAAACAGTTCATGCAAATGAACAGGATGAGCACAACATAGCCCATTTTAAGTATGTTAGAATATAATTTAGATGACCGGATTTGCAACTCACTTAAGAGTCATGCTGACTCTTTAACTTTATCGATACGGGACCACCCCTTCAAGCAAAAGACGATAGTCATCCAAATGTCACTGAAATTTCCACCCTCTTTTGTTAAGTGTGATTGATAAGTGTGCTTTCTTCATTAGAGTGGCTTGCGCAGATGTGTTTAGGGAAGAGGGGGTGTTCTTAGAATTCGGACAATGCCAGCCGTCATTGTGGTTTTTGAGGGGAAAAGTTAATTTCCCTTATCTTTGATAGAGGAGCTCGGACGTTCCCGTATTTTGAGGTCCTTTTATTACAATGGCCTTGGGAATCAGAGGGTTAAATGATTTGCCTGCAAATCTTATGTCTTCTCTTAACGGAAGGAAAACAAATGAAAGAGTGATCCAAAACGGCACATGGCCATTTTTCAGAGCTGGAAATAGTAGAATCATAAGCAGGGAAATTGTGAAGTTTGTGGTAGTTCCGAGGCAGCTTTTGGAAAGATTTGGCCTTAATATCATTGATATGGTCCAAAATGGTTTTGACTTTTAGATCGTTGTGCCAGACCTTTCGTTTGACACACCATGGGACATTTACAATTCCATTTCCTTAATCTCGTAATGGCTACTGATCCCAAATGGGACAGCTGTAGAATAAGGTTGATTGAATAATAAGTTATAAAGCAAAAGTTGGGGCTTTATCATTCTTCATCTAAACATCTCTTGAATTTGTGGCATAGTATATTCTAAATCCAGGTAAACATCATCTGTCACAGTATTGTCAAAGAAAAGAGGTTCAATTAATTCTTTCTGCTGTGGTATTCCGCCGTCAAATAAGGATTATCATTTCCTAATTAGGGTGCGATTAAGTCATTACTTATGAAAGGGTATTGTAATCGTGCAGGAAATTGTAATTTTTAAAACGTGAAAATTGTTATTACTTTATTAGAGTCTTGAAACATCCAATAACTGACAAGATTCTATATCTGTATAAATTGTTTTGATGTTTGTTATTAATATTTTATGTAATAGTTATTCAAAGTGTAAATATATTTTTAGGACAACCTGTATGTTAACAAATTACTTGACTGTACTATATATTCATTGAAAATTAAAATGCTTTAATGATATCTTTTAAATCGTCTTGTTTATTGACTATTTCAAATTGAATTCATTTGCTTTTGCTATTACTGTGTCTATTTTAGTCGCAGGAAAGGGGTCTAACTTTAATCATCACAAATTTTCTTTTTAGTTTAATTAGTTATTGTTTTAGTATAAGTTTTTCAATATTTTCTAATTATTTTATAGGATTATTTATTGTTCTTTTAAGTTACAGTTTTATGTATGAGAAAGCATGTCAAAGCATGTTGAAAAATAAATAGTATATCAATATAAGTTTTAAAATACATTATATGGCAAACAATATGTTAATATCACTACTTAACAAAGCAACAATCTCACTTTCCAAATTTTGAGAGAAGTATAAAAAGGTATAATTTTTCGAAACCAATAATGATTTTTTTCCCCACTATTTGGTCTGAACATGCAGTCTCATGTTCATACCAGATGTGAGGAAAAAAAGTAAATAAAAAAAACAATTTTTAATTCCTTTTTTTAAAATTTGAAAAAAATTGAGATGAGTAGTATTGCTTGTTAAGGAACAGTACT
>BGPR01012832.1:0-33561 GCA_013235015.1 Araneus ventricosus | reverse complement strand
ATATAAAGGCCGTTTATATATGCTGTCATATTTTTAGGTCGATGAGGAAATATGCGTTAAAGTCATAAGTGATGCGATAATTTATTGACGAAATCACAGACCACCCACCACCACTAACACGTTGTATACTTTGTTCTTTTTAGTTCTTTTTAGAATCCAACTCTAAATATGTTTATATTATACTAACAATTGTGTTTTTCAATAATATTTTAACTGTGAATTATGTGCAGCTTTACTCAACAGAAAATGAATGCAAAGTTATCTTATATGTATGATTTTCTTGGAGCTCAAAACATTAAAAAACATGCGTGTGCAAAATGTAAAAAAAAAATCTGCAAAAATCGCCGTTTAAGAATTTAATAAAAAATATTCAACTTTGTTTAAACTTGCGATAAAGACAAATACACACCTAAATGACTCTTGCATAATAAATCGTTTTTAATTTGAATTAAAATATTCAAAAAAATTTATATAAAGGCCGCTTACATATGCTGTCCTATTTTTAGGAAGATGAGAAAATATGAGTTAAAGGCCCTATATGATTGCGATAAGTGATTTACAAAATCACAGACCACCCACCACTAACACGTCGCATACTTTGTTCTTTTCTATAATCAACTCGAATTATTCTTATATTATTAAATTAACGATTGTTTTTTCAATACTATTTTCAATGTGCATTATGTGAAGCTTTACTGAACGAAAGATGGATGCAAACTTTCTTTCTTGGAATAAATAATTTAGCATGATGATCGAGTTACATACGAGGTTAGAATTTTTAAGCATCCTCATAACCGCCACATTCTGTTCTCAATACAATTAAATCTGTATGATAAGCCACAATTGCAATGTTAGAGATAATTTCGTTTATAGATGACAGTACAATGTCTGGATCGGCATCTTTCTGTATTATCACTCTCAATCTGTGATTTTCTAGTTCTGATCTCATAGCTAGACTCAATTTATTCATTTATTTTTTTCTTTTTAGGCGAAGACTACCTCTTTCGCTGTAACATATATGTTTTCCCCCCCTAAATATATATATATATATATATATATATATAAAGAAAAATGTAGTGCTATTTTTCCAATACTTATATGCAGGGTGTCTCAAAAAGAACCCTACTATTTTAAAATTAAATTACTCGGTAACAGAAATCGACAGGAGAGTAAAGTCAGTGGTATGTTTATTTTGAAATTCGTAAATTTTGATGCTGAAGTTTCCAAATTATTTACTAATGATGCTGAAAAATGGCTGTGTACACTGTAATTGCAATGCGAAGTAAAAAGCTATAAACAGTCCTTTTCCTTCAAGCTTTGGAAATTTAATTTTAATAAGCTTACAAAATTTAATTATTTCACAGAACAAAGATGCTGTATGCATAGAATTAAATTTTCAGACACCCACTATAGTAGGTTAATGGAAATGGGCGCACAAGTAGGGGGGCTGATGTTATAGGATATTTCCAGAAGAGAGTATCCTTATGTGCCTTACAGACAGAATACTTACGGAATAAGATCGCGCGAGTATGAAGGCTAATCCATGCCTGTTCCAGTAAATATTGATTTTTTCAAAACGATGAATATATTCTCGAAATCTTCCTGAAGAAAGGCAAAATCACTCGGATACTGAAGTCGGATCTCTTCTTGCATTAACCGCGAAGTGTCAGGTCAATTTCGTAACGCTTGTAGTGTGGTGACAAATTGTTCCAAAACCTTTCTTTACGTTTTAAAAGCGCAACTTTCCAAAGGTTGGTAGCTATATCTTAAGAGCATTCTTTTAAGGAATATGGTTACAATTACAGCGTGCATCGCCACCTCTTGACAACATCTGTAAATAATTTTGAATATTCTGTATCAAGTTTCTACGGCATTCCAAATCAACATACCATTGGCCTCATTCTTCTACCGATCTCCGGTGTCGGGAATTTAATTTTAAAATGAGGGAATCCTTTATTGGACAGCCTGAACAAGATAAAGACACTGACCGAGAAGAACAAGAGATCTGCACCTTCTATTATTTAACTATGCATTAACCAGCTGTGTTACTACTTCTTGTTTTCATAGTATAGGAAAAATGAAATGAAAATTTTTCTTGTCTCGTCATTTTCTATAATAGTCATTCTAATAATCAACAGTTAAAAGCGCAGGTGAGATAACTTGAATCGACATTTTGTCATTCATCAGTTTTTTGATTCTGTCCGAGCAGCAATACCTGGAATGATATACCTTGTTCTATACTGAATTTTTCAAAGCGATGAATCTATTCTCGAAATCTTCCTGAGGAAAGGCAAAACCACTCGGATACTGAGGTCGGATCTCTTCTTGCTTTAACCGCGAAGTGTCAGGTCGATTTCATAACGTTTGTAGTGTGGTGACAAATTGTTCCAAAACCTCTCTTTGCGTTTTAAAAGCGTAATTTTCCAAAGCTTGGTAACTATATGCTTAAGAGCATTCTTTTAAGGAATTTGGATACTATTATAGCATGCATCGCCACCTCTCGACAATATCTGTAACTAATTTTGAATTTTCTGTATCAAGTTTCTACGGCACTCCAAATTAACATACCATTGATTTCATTCTTCTATCCATCTCTGGTGTTGAAAATATTTAATTTTAAAATGAAGGAATCCTTTATGGGACATCCTGAACAAGATAAAAGCGCTGACTGAGAAGTATAAGCCTTCTACTATTTATCCATGCATTAACCAGTTGTGTTACTACTTTTTGTTTCCATAGTATAGGAAAAAAGAGATGAAAAGTTTTCTTGTGTCTCGTCATTTTCTATAATAGTCATTCTAATACCAACAGTTAAAAGCTCAGGTCGGATAATTTTAATCGACATTTTGGCCTTCATCACTTTATTGATTCTGTTCAAGCAGCAATTCCTGGAATAATACATCTTGTTCTATACTGGGAGGTAAAAAAAACACCGTTTACTTGTTTTCTCTTTGCTTCATAATTCTTCTGTTTTCTCATATTCGCATTCCTCTTCATTTAAGCGAGAGCTCTTAGCTTTATGACGACGATGGTTCTCGAGTATGTCGTACGGCGAAATTTCATTTCGACGGTTTTGGTTTTCCAAATGATTTGTGAATTACTCATTTCTTAAGTTTGTTGCACATATTTGGGTTTTAAATATTTTACAAGGAAGTTGCTTTGTTTTTCGACAAATAATCTCATTTTTATCTTCACTTCATCAGAGTCACACATATACGTTCTTCCTGGGTCTCTTTCTCTACAAACCGTGCTGCGAAATTATTTAAAAGATATATTTTTAAAAAAATACTAAATTCACTTTTTAGTAGCATGATTATAACAAGCAACAATTAAATATATTATTCAGTAAATTTCAATAATAAATTACATTATAAACTTGTTTTCTTTTTAAATGAGAATCTTTTATTTATTTGCATACTTCGGAATGAAAGTGAATAATATACGATCAGCCCTTACACCACAAGGACAGAGAAAGAAAAGGCTTTCACTTTCCTCACTATGTACTTGGCGCTACCATCAGCAAATGTAGTGAGATGCAAAATATACAAATATGGTTTGGAGAGGTCGACGTAAAAAGTGCACAAATTGCATGATATTATTAGAATTGTATGACTATATGGATTAAGACAAAATAAAAAAAATAAGATAACGAAAGCATTTTCATATTGAAAAGTCATTCAGGTATACAGGGACTTGAAACAATACTTTGAAACAATACTTAAAATTATG
Source organism: Araneus ventricosus (assembly GCA_013235015.1). Classification (NCBI taxonomy): domain Eukaryota; kingdom Metazoa; phylum Arthropoda; class Arachnida; order Araneae; family Araneidae; genus Araneus; species Araneus ventricosus. Next base: position 29,832 of record BGPR01012832.1, on the reverse strand, counting down.
CTGTCACATACCAATTTGATGATCTTACTTGCTATTAGATTTTTAAAAAATTGAATTATCGAAAATAATAAATTTACAAGACAAAAATAAAGAATTCATAAGGTATATTTGATTTTCAAAAGAGAAGGAAAAAACAGTCGACTTTAAGCTGTCTCTCCGAAACGGCCGCTGGTATTGAGGGGCGTAGATTCACTTACCTTACTCAACCGTGAGTTTCTGTTACTAAAGTAGCTCTATGTGATTTTGTGCTATAACATATACTCTACGACTTTTCTCTGTTAAATGAAACTAAAACCAACTCAACTAAATTAAGTAGATAGAAAGGACAGTTAAAGTAAATCAGCAATTGTTAATAATTATTAATTAAGGACAGTTAATTAATCGATTACTTTGACCTATGCTCTATGACCTGTCCCTGTTAAATTAATTAATCTGAATGAATTAATTATTCTGAAATGAATTAATTTTTAATTTTTAAAAATCAATTGAATATACCGCTCACAACCGATGCGTAATTAATTAAATTAATAACTACATTAATTGGAATTAATAATTAAACCTTGACTGTAGAAAAATCTGCCGAAAATCTGAAGGTATTTGGAACATATTTTTTCATATATTCTACATTTTTATCTGCAGAAAATCTGAAGGTATTTGGAACATAGTTTTCTTCAGATATTCTGCATTTTTTTCTGAAGAAAATATGTTCCAAATACCTTCAGATTTTCGGCAGATTTTTTGCACATTTTTTTAGCTGGGTTATTTATAAAAGTTTCATAATGGGTATTAAAACATTCTAATGTCGAGGAATTCTGAATAAATCTAACTGACCTGCAAACATTTAGTATCACTTGATGAATGATTTAACACATTGTCACGGGAATAGTTGTAGAATTCTTTAGAAAAAGTTTCTTTAGATCAAGATATTATAATTATTATCTTATTGTTTCCTATCAAGTGGAGCTGATATCGCTTATCAGAGAAACGTTGAAACTGTAGCTTTTCAAGGAGGAAAATACAAACACGCCGCTTTAACAATTAAAAACAGCGTTTTTTAAAAGAGATGATAAAGTGATAAAAAAGACAAATGCAATTGCTCAAAATTTTATATATATAATCATTTAGTATAAAAATAGTGTTAATTTACACAATACATTTCAGTAAAAATTAGACAAACTATAATTGGATTACATTTGACGAAAACACAGTACAAAACAATACAGTTAAAAGAATATCTAATTAGTGAGAAATAATTCAATATACATGTTATTCAGACGGATGAAAAGGGAGAATAGAAAAATCTTAAACATATAAACCCTCATCAAATTGGAAACTTCAGTTGTTTTAAATGAGAAAATCTTTCTTTTAATGAACTGATAGAATTTTCAGATGATCAAGAATAGCAAGTATATTGGTATCAGTCGCTTCACATAATTGGAGACCATGAAACTTTTAAAAATTTTTTGTTTGTGTTAAAATTAATTTCAGATGAAGTCGAGTAAATCTAGACTAAAAAATGAATATTTAAATGATATATGACACAAATACTCCAGCGCAAAACAACATGTGTTTTTCATTTGACAAATCTTTTGTGGAAAATGTGTTATGTGCTTCTAAAGCTGAAGTCAATAAAAGTTAAGCACAAATGTTTACAATTATATATTTCTATACACTTATTGCATAAAAATATTATTTTTTTATTATCACAAAAAGATCCACAATAAAGTGCCCTGACTAGTTAATATCTTTTTGCCCACTTATATGATTGAACAATATAAAAATATTTTTTAAACCATAAATTTTCGAGATTTTACCATTTTTTGAGAAGGTTGAGGGGAGTAAAATTTTTCTATATATAATTTTGAAAATATTTCTGCGAGTAGATCCTAAAGAAATATTCCGATCTGAGAATTTATCTATACTAGTTATACAGAGTAGATATCTACTTTTAAACTCCGTTTTAGAATTGCTTCCTGTGGGGCATGGGCTCCACGTTGGAGAACACTGAGGTATGGAAAGAAAAAGATGAGGAGCGATTATTCTCTTATCTCTATTGATGAAAACCTTGATTAAGTCACATGTCGGCAACGAAGTTAATGGGGTATGATACAGTTTGGCCAAACAAACATTAGGAAACGGGGTTCCATACAGAGATATTGGGTTGAAATCTTTGATGGTTGAAAAGTGGCGACATGAATAGACTGAAGATGACACTGGAAGAGATACACGTCCCAGAGGCAAAATGCGTAATTAGACAGCTCAACGTTTCGCCGGTTTGTCTGTAAATTACTTTTTTACGCACTCACGATCAAATGGGTTGTTAAGGGGTTTTTCCCTTCTTCGAAAGAAGCATGAATGTTGCTTGAAACCATGGAAAACGACATGCGGGTAAGGGTTTTTATTTTTTCCACTCCGTTTCAAGATGGTGGCAGGACTCTTTTATCGATTGGGCCAATTAGGCTGTACCCCAGGGGCGCCATTGATCCGAAGGTGCCTAAGAATATTACTTTAATTTTGAACAAAAAAATTTGAAATATATTTTAAATATGTTAAAAGTAAAAATATGATTACGGCTTGTAAAATTTTGTAATGATACTTAAACGTATATATCTTATGCTCTAAATTAATATGCATGTTTACATGTCTATTAAAGAAATAAAAAATGTTAATTAAAATACAGAGTGTTCATATATGTGTTTCATTATATTTATGGAAATCTTAAGTATATTATTATTTATTTGTATTTAAATGATTAGGCAGTGGTAACTTGGCCCCGTGGCTTAGGGATTAGTAAATATGATTAGCGCTTGTAACAAGGCATTTTATTATGATATTTAAACATATAAAAAATAAATTAATATGCATATATATATGTCTATTAAAGAAATAAAAAAATCTTAATTCAAATACAGAGTGTTCATATATGTGTTTTATTATATTAATCTAAATTTTAAGTATATTATTATATTTTTATTTAATAAATATACAGATAATAATTGAAAAATAATTTTTTGATAATATAAGTGGTGAAAATAATCATTTATACGATCAGGAAGGGGTGGAAGATGGCAAAATCTTATTTTAAAAAGCTTCCGATTCTACGATTAAGGCGTTAATCACGAGCAGATTATCTTTTTACTCATTTATGTAATTAGTTAGGTATTTCCCTTGGGCTATAGATGCTAAAATCCTAGTTATAATTCTGATGGAGGGCCAAACTGTTCTAGCCAAGGGCGCTCAAATTTGTTAAGACGGCCCAAGATGGTGGCAGTTTAATTGGTTCCGTTTCATGTAATTTCCAACGTTTTTGAACGATTCTAGCCAAACAGAAGTCAACCGTTCGACAATTCGTAGGTTTATCTGTAAAGTTATATTTTAATTAGTCATACCAAAACGGGTTGTTCGACGTTCTTCGAATCAGACATTAATGTTCCTTGATGTGATGAAAATCGACGTATGGATGAGGATTTACATTTTATAATTCATTTCTAGATAGTGGCAGTTTTAATGGTCACGTTTCATTTAATTGAACGAAGGAAGTGTTTCTTGTTTTAACCCAACCGTGCGGTATTTCGTCTATTTGTCTGAAAATATATTTGTTGCGAAGTCACGATCAAACGAACCTCCAATTTCTTCGAATGGGGCATGGATAATCTTTGAAATCAGTGAAAACGACGTGTGTATCAGAATTTTTATTTTTTGGTTACATTTCAAAAAGTTGGCCGTTTGAATGGTTTTCATATTCGGCGTGCTAATGGCGAGTTCAACATCATTAAAACATTTGAGTCATTTTGGTAATGGCGAGACATTTAATTGCAATTTTGTAATCTAAAAAACCAGAATTTAATTATAATTTTTCATATATTGATAAAAGCAGAGAATTGTATAAATAATTCGTGTTTGAAAAACAATCTAAATCTTTAAGGACTTCAATGAAGATGAGATCTTAATTGGTTTTTGAAAAATATATATATAAAAAATTCCTTTTTTTCGGGGAGCCAGAAAATCCATCTTGGTCTCTTTTCTAATGTTTGATCATTGCAGTGGGTTACCACGCTTGAACTCTCAAGTTTATTCGAAGGAAGACATTGGGCATCCATCTTCTATGGAATAAAAATGTACATAATGTAGCAGCGATTCAATATGTTATAGAAACAGCAAATGTAAATAAAATGTGAACATAAAAAGAGATGGATGATTTTAAAAGAAAATAAAGTGTGCACTATTTAGTGGCAGCTAGGTGAACCACGATCTATGCTGTAAAGCGCTCATGACTGTGTGATGATTTTGCCGTTATGGACATCCGGATTCATAGATGGTTCTTACTGGAATAACCCTTAGTGGAAAGTGTTAGGGAAAACAATCCCGTAATTTTTATGAGCTACGCTTTATTGTAGGAAACTACTGCTGAAAATATTATGTCATCGGTCCAATTAAGGAAACTGGTCACCCTGATTGGACTACCGATTTCTTTAAGCAGAATTAAAGCTATATATACGTCAGCTCATTCGCTGCCCTGCAAGCCATAGGGTTATATTTCTCGATAATCCCCATTAAAAGGAGTAATCAAAAAAATCCGTGAATGGACATAGTTTTTATTGACTGTAAATCAGTAGTTTTTAGTACTAATATCTGTTGTCTTTTTTCAATAATAATGAACATCAATTCTTCCGTAAAGAAAATTTTTAAAGACGTCAGCTTCACTAGGAAAGCAGTTGACATTGCCATTCAAACCGACATCTCTTGTAAATGGTGGAATATTAGCGGAATCACTGTCAATTTCTGTTGGATTTCTTCAAGAAAATGTCGTATCTTCCTTTTTTGTTTCTCTGTCTTTTATAATCAGACTCTTGCCTGATTCTTCTATCTTGCAGTTTGACTCACTATCATCGAAATTTTCATAATCAATATAATGCAATAATTTTGAAATTTTCTCTTGTTTAAGCCATTTGCGGTGTCGGACTATTTCTGGTAACAAAAAAATTAAGAAACGGGAAAAAAGCAGGGAAATAAAGTTGTCTACGAACGAAATGAAAATGTTTACCCACAAGATAAACTTCAGTATAGTTTTGATTTTACCAAAGAAATGTTAACACATTATATTCTCTATGGAAATTAAATTAAATCAAAATTTCGCTTTCAGTTCTTTACCTTTTCTATATAAAGTAATAAATATATCACCAAAATAGATTCTTCTAAGTTTATTACTTCATATAATATTTGGATCTATAAAAATAGATATATTTTTAAAAAAATAATAATTTTGTAGAACTGTTAAAGTATTTTATTTTGTTCTCTTAATAAATATGTTAACGTTTTCGATAGAAAACGCAGCACTTTCCTCATGATGAAAATGTTTCCTTATAAAATTTCAGAAAAAAAGCACTATAAGAAAATTTCTTAAAAAAGCTAAACTTCTTAAAATAAAAAAACTAAAGTTAAAAATATGAAAACTTATCATATATAAAGTTAAGAATCTTTTTAAAGAGTAGCATATCTTAAAAAATACAGTGTAGTCATAAATTATTGGACCCATTTCAAAAATTAATTTAAAAAAACTTATAATGTTCCAACTACGTTTTTTTAAAAAATGATAAGCATTTAAAAATTTATTTTTCATATAGGTAACGCACCGTTACGATGTTCTAAGGGGTCGTAAATTATTGAACTGCTCCGTTAGGATGGTCTGAGGGGTCGTAAATTATTGAACAGCCATCATCTACAGAACATTTCCACTTAAAAGAAAATAAAAAAGAATGTATTGGGAATTTTACGCTGTTTAATTTCTTTATTTACATGCAGTTCACATGTTTCAGTGTGAAATCTGAATATTTGTCGATATATTCAAGAAAAAAACAAGAAAAGAAACCAGAAAACGCGAATCGGCTTCTGCTGATCGGTAGTCATTGCGTATGGAAATCTCTCGCTGTAGCAAATTTTGAACGCCGTAATGGTACCTCACTTTTTTGAAAAAAAACACTTTTTCATTTGTTATCATTTAAAAAAATTCGTAATTGCAACATTATTAGTCTTTTTTAGTAATTTTTGAAATCGCTTCAACAATTTGACCGCTCTGTACACTAGGATATTTGTAATAATTATATTGTTAAAATTACTACTCAAGTTATCACTAATGATTTCATAATAATTGAAATAACGTAGTGTAAATAAAAAGTCGATTAAATTTGAAGTTTTTTGAAGTTAAAAAATGAATATGCAAACACCTATCCGATGTTTCATTGCTTTTTTATATTAAATATTTTAGTCAAAATTTTACGATAACGATTCAAATAACAGAGTAATAGCTGAGAAATCACAATGAACAGTTTACGGGCAACAAAAGAATTGTAGAAAATTATCGAATTTCTGAAAAATATTTAAAAAAGGAAAAAAGAAAAAAAAAAAATGCGAGAGACAGAAGTCGATGTCATCCGGACATCTTCAAAACCTAAATCAACTGACATTGTCACTAAATTTTAAGATTTAAAATTTAAGGAAAAATGTTTATTTTAATATATATAACACCAGTTTTAAACTACACTGAATTACGATGGATATATTTAAGCAGTCTAAATAAATTGGTTAACGAATTATTAACATCTTATATAATGTACCGTCACAGGAAAAAAAAGTATCCGCCCAGCATTATTCCGCCTCTAATCATTGCTTCTTAAAACTAAAAGTACTGTTTTAAATGAAATAACGTATACTAAAAGATTCTAAGGTTGAAATTCTCTTAAGGTATCATCTACATATTTAAAATAGCACTAACTTCAAAATTCTCAATGACAACACCGTTTTTTAATGCCATATATAAATTTCCAATGACAAAATACCCAGGATATTAATTTTCGTTAATATATCATTAATACATCGAAGATATTTGACATTTTGTGTTCTCGACTAAAAAGGGGTCGTCTCTATGGTCTCCTCACTAAACTGCTTGCCTTTAAATGTCGGGAGTAGCATTCTAAATTATTTCGCACTTTAAATGTTATTTTTAAAGTAATGATCTACATTTTACAATCGGTAAAACTAGATTCGTAAAAAAATAAAATCGATTAATATGACAACACTTTAATTTATAAAGTTTTAATAATATATTTAAATAGTTAAAAACTTTATATATTTAAGTTTGATAATTAAAGTGGTGTAATGATTATATTTCATAATGATAAAAATTTCGAAATATAAGACGCCCCCTCATCAAGCAAATCATCGTTTCAGTACCTCAAGTGCATCGTTTTACAGCGAAAATTTAAAATTTAATGTAACTTCAAAACTTCTCTTACGATTATGTTGAAATTTTCCATATGCTTATCAAATGGCCATCTGCTTCGGTTACTGTTAAAATTTATAAGTGTTGTTACTCAAAATTATTTTAAAATAAAAAGTAAATGAGTAAAATGTAGAGAATAATTTATACTATCACTTGAAAAAAATTCTATGTAAATAGTTATATTGTTTCTCAAGATATCAATAAAAATTCAAAATTTTACTTTATCATTAGAAATTCAAAATTTCATTTGCTTATAATTCCGAAACCAAAAGTGCTGAGATGATGAAAAGTGTATTCCAGAATCAATTTTTATGTAGATTCGAAATATGTTAAGAAATATATGTGTTTCTATTGGAAATTTTGAATATAAATATTTAAACGAAACCTTTTGAACTTTTTAGACATGGAATCTAATAGTAGACGTTATTTCCTGAAAATTGGTACCTTCTGTTTTAAAATAAAATGATTAGCGGTGGAATAATGGCTGGTGGATGCTTTTTTTCCGCTACTGTAAGTTAAATTGAGTCAATAGCCGCTTTGAAAATAGCTTAATCCTTTGATAATTTTCATTCGATATTATTAGTTCATAAGCATTTTTATGCAAGAAATCTAGAATTTTATAAATTTATAAGTGATGCTTAAAATAGTAGCATTTTACCGAAACAACTAGAGAACAAAATTATATTATTTTATTACAATTTTTTCTCTAATTTAAAATATGGTTAATAAAATTTCTCTGGGAATTAATCTTCAAATATTGATGAGGTTTTGCTATATTCATGCTTAGTCATGTGTTTGTGTTAAATTATAGCGTGCCCGCTGGAAGGTTAAACCGCGAGTTCACCAGCCATGAGCTTCCGCTACAATTATTTAGCATACATCACAGTGGCTTCTCCGTGGCATATACGTATAGGACTATAATTCGTAGCATATTTCCCAAGATGAATTCATCCACAATATGTTTGATTTAGTTACATTACACCGCTTCGCTTCTATATTTCAATGTAGTGTGTGTTAACAATTGGAAAAATTGTTAGTGCGAAGTTGTTAATACAGAATTGCTGAAAGGAAACGCAATTCATTAGGGCTGCAAGTCCCACAACTTGCGTGTCTTGATGCATGACAGACAGGAGGGAAATGTATTTCACTTGTTGAGATAACAATTAGGCTAATACAGTTTCCGTGGGAAAGACGGGTCTGGTTTCGTGCAACAGTAGTTGGTGGGGAGAGGTCAGCTGGAGGACTGGTACAGAGCTGGATAGAGCGCTGCGGCCGGAGAAGTGTGCTACCTTCACAGACGTTGATGAGTTTGAGGAGTATCTGGGCAGAGCAGTCAGTTAATGTTATTTTCATTTATAGCAAAATTTTCTATAGAAAAAGTGGTAATTTTTATTATACATTTGAATAAAGACATGTTTTGCCTGCAATTGATAAAAATATAGTGCAAAAAGATTCAACTACATGAATACAGTCGAGAGAAAAGAAAGAAGCCACCCGCGCATTATTCTGCCGCCGTTCATTGTATATTAACACAAAAGGTGCTATTTCACAGGAAATAAGGTAAACTAAAAGATTCAATGATTGAAAATTTCATAAGGGTTTATCAACATATTTGAAATTCCACTAACATCAAAATTTGCAACAAACTTTTTTTGTTGTCATAAATAAATTCCTCTTAAAAAATACCACACAATATCAATTTTGGTTAATATACCATCAATAGGTTGGAAGATATTTGATATTTTGTGTTCTCGATATAAAATGGGGTGTCTCTACATTTAGATAGTGAAATTCTCTACTTGCGTTTAAATGTCGGTGGTAAATTTTAATTTATTTCGCACTTAACATCTTAAAAATAAAGATCTGCAATTTGCAATCGATAAACATTTAATGCATTAAAAAGTTCTGTTAAAATAAAGTGTTCTCCAAAAAAGTTAGATTTTGTCTTGCAAAAATTCCGATATCCAAAAGCGCTGAAAGATTTCTAGAACTATTACATTCGTCTGCATAAATTTTGAGCAAGCAGCTCAATTGCTGCGTTGCATTCAATGCTTTTTCTTTTTAAAAAGATGGATTTTATCCGATCTTAAATGCATACAATACAAAATTTGTTTTCGAAAGAGATTCCAATGCTTTAATGTCTGCTAATTTGTATTTATAATTATCAAAATAATTTTGAAAGGTTCTTTTGCTAATTTATAGATTACTAACGTTTTTTAAGGCGAAGAAACATCTGCTTATTTTCATTTCAGTCGAAAACACAGACACATTTCTATATTAAATTACATAATTTCGAACATTTCTTATTAACTAGTTTTTTAAAATATCAAGAACAATTTTATGCTATTTGAATTTATTCTATAGATTCAAATTAAATTTTTGATTATTTGTAATCATCTAATCATCTCTTAAAGTTTGATTATCTATTATTTATAATTTATGATTTACTTTTACTGAGAATTCCAAAAGGATATTTACAGTGAGATTTTTTACAAATTAAAGTGCAATAGGAAAAAGGGCATTTCTAATTGTTTGTTTTCCAATATTTGCACCTCGGCAGAAATGAAAATGGTCGAATAGATTTTTTAAAGACAAAAATTCGTATGGAACAACATTGTTCTAAAAGTAATGTTATAAATATCCGATATTTGATAACAGTCTATAAAGCGATCGTGTTCATTATGATGTATTTTCTTTTTAGGCAGTTCTGAGCCCAAAAGCTGCTTGAAGTCTTCAAATGTTTTCATGGCTAATCCACTTTTTTGTCCTTCAAAATAATTTTGAAGTTTTAGAACCAAATTACGCCAAGAAACAGACAATACTACCTTGGCCAATAAACTTTTTGCCTGAAATGTTCATCGTTTAATTATGATTTACTGTGAATTTAAACCTAAGAAATATTTGAAGATCAGTTCTAGAGGTCTTCTTTTGTGTGCACAATAACAAATTAAAATTTATACCGTAAAACGGGGTTACTTTGCACTCATGGATATAACTTTGCACCAGTTTAAAATATATGGGAAAAGTGAAATAGAGATCAACTGATTAGTTGTACGGAATTGATGTTTTTTCCTCTCTTCTTGGGAACACTGACTAGTGTATTTAATTCCTAAAACGTATATAACAATCATTCAGAATGTTCCAGAAGGAAAAGACAATGAGCCAATTTTTCAGAGAAAATTTTAGTGCTGAAAAATCTGTCTCTTTTGAGGAAAGCATGACATTTCTGAAGGCAAGTGCTTTTAAATGTGAAAGAAAATAAGCCTAGCTTTCATTTTGTTCATTTGAATGCCAATTATATTTGTTTGCTATGTAATATTTTTTTACTGAACTGGAGTAACTTTGTACCGAAAAGGAGGGATTCTTTGCACCATAGAAATTTGTGATAAACAGCAACTCCAGTTGGTTTTTTAAATATATTTTTGTATTAAATGAAAGGAAGAATAATGTTTGCTTAAGCTTCAGATATGCCCAGGGTGTGTAAAAGGACTTGCAAGTATATGGAGTTCTCTTCAGAGACTTTAGAAGCTTGCCCTAAATTCCTCGTTTTGATGAAAATTTTCGAAATTTGTTTTATTTGTTCATTTTATAGGCCATACGTTTAGGTATCTAAAATGCTTTATTTTTGTTTCTACTATAATTACAAGTAAAGTTATAGCATTAATAATAAAATGGAAGTGACAATTCTGATACCGGAAGTGGCAATTTAAAGAACCTTAAAAATACAAACAATTGGTTTGAACAACTATTTTTTAATTCTCAAGCAATATATTGTCTAAAAATATAGATTTAAGCTTCCATTTTTTATTTTTATTGTTTTATTGGTTTCTAGCGACGGTTTAAAAAAAATACAACACAACAGTAAAAATTATTTTTCGGCGCTCAAATTGCAATTTTATAATTTAATTTCATTTATTTTGAACTGTTACCTGTTCTCAAGTGTTTTGAAATAAAAATTTATCTATAGATGCTTAAAAATTACATGGAAATTGAAAAAAGCTAATTCAGATATTGAGACGCCATTCACTAACTACTGCACAAAATTATTCAGAAAAAATCTAAAAAGCTAAAAAGGACACAAAAGTCAATTAAAATCAACTAAAAGAGGGTTTGATTTGTAAATATGGAGAATTTTAAGATTCTAAGGTGTGTACAAAATTTTTTGTACTTTATGAAAATATTTAAAAGCGTTTTCTGAGAAATTGTGTTTTTTTATATTTTTTTTCACGGCAAACATCATTTTGGAAAATGTTTTTAAGATATTCAAATGAAATTTGGCCAAAATGTTTTATTTGTTTCTAGCTATGTTTTGAACTAGAATCTAAGCTCTCTGCCTATATTTATTTATTTTAATGACTTTTTAGTGAGAAAAATCGATGATTTTTTTTAAAAAAATTCGAGTTTTTTCACAAAGTTGGGAATATCTCCAAAAATTTTCGAGGTATTAAAAATATTTTACTTCATAACACAGATAAGAATGTTAGCTATACACTGTGCAAATATTGATGAATTATATGAATTATATTCAATAGAACAAGTTATAGGAGGTTTGGCGTAAGTGCAAATATTCACTAAAATTTTGCTAAAAATTGCCTATATTTTAAACGCCAATGAAATTTCCAATGAAATTGCATTGGAATACTCAGTTTTATAACTCATTTTTTATTAAAAATATGAATGTTTCATTAAAAACTTTTAAAAAGTGCTCTGAAGGTAGTGACATACCTTAGCGATTTCACACATTTAGGGTATTTTTAAAGAGACAGAAACTTCTTGGGTACCCCAAAATGAAAGGTTTGTTACAGAAGAAAGCTGATTCATATAACTAAACATGGAAATCCCCTAGTTTTCTCCAGTGAGAAGGAAAAGATCGTCGCAACGTGTAGTCTAATTCAGTGACTTTGGTTTTCCTGTCAATAATATAGATCTTAAAATGATAATAAACGTTTATCTTACTAAGAAGGCGCGAAAATATCTAGATATATTAAAAACATACCCTACGATAATTGGACGAAAGGATTACTAAAGCGAAATCCTGATTTGACCGAATAAAATGACATAAAATCGTTAATTATAATCAGGCATTGATGACATTTATTTTTCTTGTATATTCCCACACAGGCTTTCTATAAATATATCTAGAATTGCATGCAGATAATTAGTTTTTTGCAATACCCTACAAAACATTAAACAATGCAAAGTATCCCCATCTATGAGGCAACTTTGCCCCGAAATTTCAAAAACTCATAATTAATTATTAAATCACTCTATGATCAAAATTTTTCTACAAAAGGTTTCTCTAAAATCCCTCAATGAGGAAAAAATTAGAAAAGCATTTCTTATAGAGAAATACAAGCAAATAATCTCGAATATTCTGTCAGAAGTCATGAAAATCGGTGCAAAATATCCCCGCTTTACGGTATATATTCCATTTAGTATTTTTCAAGCTATAATTTCACATAAATATATGAATTCTAGAAAATAGAAGATTTCTTATAAAGTTAATATTTACTTTCTTTCCTGAATATTTTTTCGGAAGTGAAATAATGAAGGTTCTTTAAAAGATTTTTACCAATTCTTTTGAATTTTTTTTAGTTTTAAGAAATTTTCTTTTTTTAAATTTATTTATTTAATTATTTTTTAATTTGGCGAAAAGTTTGCTTTCATTTCTTCAATCTGTTTTGGAAACTACCCTATTAGCACAAAATGCTTTACAAAATTCATACGATATCTTTACGATGTTGTTTGGCATTTAGAATAATGTAGCAACAACGTGGAATTATCGTAAAATATCTTCGAAAAATAGGGTGAACAAAAAATGAATTATTCTTTAACATGAGAGACTTTTGTAAAAAAAATTGGTAGCTCTAATTAAAGTCATTTTACTAAACAGGCGTAATTACTCACAGAATAGAACAATAATTAAATTAAATATACAGTAGAATCTTAACGACAACTGCAATGTTAAATTCCTACGTCGAGTATTACGAATTCTATCATAATCGTTGAAAAATAAGCTCCATGTTGCTCCAAAACAGGAAGTTATTAAAACTAAACTAAACAAACATCATAAAATTTGAAATTTTATTTTGTAATTAAAAAGCCAAAAAAAGAATGAAGACGCTTTTTTGAAATTTAAAATAAATATGCTCAAGAACTCTTTTTGAATCTTAAACATTTTATTCAAAGTTTTATGATAATCATTAAATAACAGAATAATTGCTGATAAAACCTAGTAAAAAGTTAACATACAATAAAAGAATTGCAGATATTGATATTTGTTAATTGAAAATTATCAAGAAAGAAAGCGTACCTACATCAGCAGGCGTAGAAGCGAATGTCAGGAAACTTATCCTTAAAACCTAAAGCAACTGGAAGTTTTTATAAGTTCATGTCTTAATATCGAAAAATTGTATAGAATCGCTTATTTTATTTTTTTCATTGCCAATTTTAAATTAACATAGAATGGCAGTATTTATGGATAAAATATTATTAAAATTTGAGAGATATTAACAGTTTATATAAAATTTAATAAAATATATGTCACACGTTAAATCAAAGTAATAGCCAAAGAGATAATGGCATGCTATTTTAAAATTTTTTTCAGGTGTGAAATTTGTCCATAAAAAATTGTATCGAATTACAGAGATTTAAAAATTCCTAAGTAATGTATAAGATAGCAGAATTTACCCGTTGGCTAAAATATTAAAAAACCCACTGGAATTGCGAATCAAAAATATATTGTTTGTTACATTCTTTTTCAAATGTGGTTAATGAAAGTTTCATAACAGGTATTAAAACTCTCTGATCTCGATGAATCCCGAATAATCGAACTGAACTTCAAACACCCAGTGGCATTTGAAGAATGACATCGCACATTGTTGCGAAAGCATTTGTGGAAATCGCACTTGATTATGTGTCGTCTTTTGATCACGAGCTATCCAGAAGTAAACTCATTTCCTGTCCGACGAGTGAAACTGCAATCGTTTATAAAATAAACGTTGATATCGCAGCATCTTTGAAGGAACACTGACACTTTGTTTGATTTTATTTTATTACATCGCTTTTATAATTAAAAGCAGTGATTTTTAAAAGAAAAATGGAATTTCTGCAACTTATTATTGCTAATCCAGAAATAAAAATTTATATATATAGTTATTTATTTATAAAATAGTGGTAATTTAGATAAAAGATTTGAAAGCAAAACACCATAAACTGGCGGTAAATTAAAGTGTACAGAGCTGTGTCGTCTAATTCCTCGACCCACACATGTGGATAGAAATACCTGATAACAAGTTATCGACTTACTTAGTGTGTGGAGACCATAAATATAAAACCTCTGTGCAAGTATATTATTAAATAGGGAATCCGTGCTTAAAATTAAAATTAAAAATATTACAAATAAAAACTGCCCAGGGCAAAGCTAGATCGGTAGATAAACTTAAACAGGCAACAGTCACAATACACATTTAAAATACTATTGGTAAGCAATCTAAATATATAACCAAACTTCACAGGAAGGTACAATCAATCGCGACTAACCTTATTTAATTGTTTAGTTAGTGTGTAATGCATTTTTTTGTATGTTCAAATCTCTTCCTCGGCTCATATCGAAATTTAGTTCCAGTTACCGTTGTACCAGCGTCAATTAAGGACCCACACTACGAAAGGACATGTTTTGGAAAGGAAGACTCTCGACTTCTAAGTCATCTGTCTATATATTTATTCTATTAAGTTTTGGATCTCGTGCTCTAATTTTGATTTTACATCTAAGTCAACATCCAGTCCCTTGGAATATAGGTAGTATACACTCCGATATTCATTCTTTCAAAAGTTGTTGTTTTAAATTTTAAAAGTCTTAAAAATAAAAAAAGAATAATTAAAACAAGAACAGTCCGGCACCCCTAAAAATACAATCAGCCAAAACATTAAAATAGCAAACATTAAGTCTCGAAAGGGGAATAGAGAAAAATCAAAGAAACCCCAAAATTACCACTACAGCAATAAAACCAATAAATAATGATTTAACAAAAGAGAACATAAAACATTAAAATCTAAAGTTTTAAAAGCGATTCCAGTGAATCAAAAATTTCTCTGAAAATCGCTGGACTCTAAGCTCGCAGTATACCAAAGGGGAAGGGTGGAACACAAATCTTGGTTAAAACGCAAAAACTGACAGCAGCCCGGCATGCATAAAAGGGTAGAAGCAGCTTAGGAACAAGCAGTGGTGCAAAAGCTTTTGCTGGTACTGGGTTTTCGAACAGTCAGTCTTAATGCAACCTACATTATCTATTCAATCTTTCGATCAGCAAAAGCTTTGAAAATACGATTTCCTTTCTATTTTTTGAAGGTCTGCAACTTCCAGGTTTTCTTAGAAGCCCATAATAATAATGATTGAAACTTCCTTATAAAAATTTAACTGAATAATATTGTAGAAATTTTTATAATATTAATAATATTTTATCAAATTTCATTCTTAAAAAGTTTTGAACAGTACCACTTATAAATTATTAAAAGCAATCAATTCAGAAGTCTATTTTATGATCCCATGACAATTTTCAGATAACTTGAAAGAATAATTTTGAAGTTACATATAAGTTTCTATTTTCGTTGTAAAATTTCGTATAATTCATCAATTTTCGTGTTTCGTATATTTCGAAAAAGAAACATTTTTCTTCATTTGGTATTATTATGCATATCGATTATGCTTGATCAATATATTTCTATATCAATACTATTTATCCGAATTTTGTATTTAAAAAAATCATGATTTGACAGTTTTCCTTTATGCAGAAATGTGGAAAATAAAAACTAAAGTTCTCTTTTGCAATGCACTGCTTTTATCAAGAATTTCAATATTTAAATCCTTTTGGTATTTACAGTAAAATAAATCAGAAATTATAAATCATCAAATTTAAGAGATGATGAGAAGATTACAAATAATCAAATATTGTAGAATAGCATTTGAATAACAATAAATATAATTTGAAACGATACAATTAATTTAAGTGTCTTTAAATCGTTTGTAATTTGAAAAAATGTAATTAATGTGCAATTTTAAAAATTATGAAGTGTAACATAAAAAGTTCGCCTATGTAATCGTTTGTAATTACAGTTTACTGTGCAATTAATTGAGTACTTTTTAAGCTGCCAATTCGTATAAATATGTGGAAAATTAAAGAATACAGAAGTTTATTTATAAAGTTAATTTTCCCTTTTTCTCCTGAATAGTAATTTTTCGAATGTCGAATAATGAAATTTTATATTTTTCTTTAAAAGAAAAATGTTTCCATCTACTGTGAAGTTTTCTAGAAATTCTAAGAAAAAACGTTTTTTTTTTTGTTTGCACTTGAGGAAAAGTTTGTGTTCCATTTTTCAATTTGTTTTCCAAATTATACAAGAAATTAATACTTTTTATTCTCTAATATCATAAAATATTTTTTTTAAAAAAAGGCAGTTTCTCTTATTAAGATTATAGGCTTTTACTAAATCGGCACAATTAATAACCAAATAGAGCAATAGTGAAATAATATATTCATTAGGATTTTTACAATAACTACAATATTATGTTCCTGCACATATTATCACCAGTTCCTTCTTAAGAATTGAAAAGTCGTAGTTTTCGTGTTGCTTCAAAACTGGAGGTTAATATAACTGAAATAAACTGATATCTCATATAAGTGTGAATGACGTACAATAAATTAAAAGAAATATAAATGTGAAGAAGCTGTTTTGAAGGTAAAAAAATAAATATGCAGATAAGTCTTTGGTCTTTTCCGTTAGTTTACGTAGAAAAAATTTTACGATAATATTTCAAATAACTGAAGAATTCTTGAAAATAAGAGTGAACTCTAAAACTCAGGCAGAAGGTAAAAGGAAATATATAAGTTTATTGCAAATTATATAGAAAAGAAGGCAAAAATAAAGCAAATCAACATCAGAAAGTGCATAAGAGAATGTCATCAAGGAAAAAAAATAAAACTGAAAAAAAATCTGAATCTATCGAAATTGTCAAAAACTTTTATGTTTCTATCGAAAATTTAAGTTAGTAAGAAAAATTCATTATTGTTTATAGCAACAGTTTTAAATTAACATAGAATATCAGTGAATATATGGTGAATAAATTTATAGAATTCGAAAAATTCTGACATTTTACATAACAATAATGATATGACAAACGTTAAATCAAAGTTATAGCTAAAGAGAAAATGACAAATTGTTTTGAATATTAATTTTCATGAGAGAAATTGTTTTTACTAAAAAATATCTATTTAATTACAGAGCTTTAAAAATTCTTAAAATCTGCATAATATAGTGAGTCGAAGTTTTCGTAGGTTATTGATTAAAAAGGAAAAAAGAATTGTGAAACAAAACTAATTTGTTCGTTACATTTTTTCAAATATTATTAATTAAAATTTTTAAGTGGTTCAAAAACTTTCTCATCCTAAATAATTTTATAAAACATCAAACATTCCTTTGCAAAGACATAACACTATTCCGCAGGAGTAGATAAGTAGTAAGTTGTAGCAGTAATTCACACTTGATTATGTGTTGTCTTCAGAAGTAAATTCATTTCCCGCGCTTGGAGTGCAACTGCAATAGCTTATGATATATACGTTGAAATCGCAGCTTATTTTGAGGAGATAACAGCACTCACACTGAACTTGATTTTATTTTATACTACCGCTTTTATAATTAAAAGCAACATAATATAAATAAAATCGACGACATTTTATTATAGCGGAATCATAGAAGGTGATATCGGATTAGGAATGCACGATCTAATAAAATAATTTTGTAGTATAACACCGCTTTTTAAATTGAAGACAGCGTTTTATAATAAAATAAAACGGACATTAAAAGTTCTACGTCTCATAGGAAATGTAAAATTATATATATCGTGTTTTAGTTTAAAACTAGCTGTAATTTAGACAATACATTTATAAAAAGAATAGCAGCATTTTGTTTTGATGAAAATATAGTAAATGCAAAAGGACTTATCTAAATAAGTATCTAATCTTTGATAAACAATTTAATCTTCACACGATTGTGAAGGGTAAAGAGGGCTGTGTTTAACAAAAAAAATTAGAAGACATTGTCGGGACCCGTGATAAAACTGATTGCGGCTAGTGTAGCAGGTAACCATATATTCGATGACAATAAAAAATGAATATTCAGTAATTGAAGGGAGTGTTACTAATTGACACTAATACTGAGGAGATTAAGGAAATGCTCAAAATAGAGATTTAACGGTAGGCGAAATGAAACAAATTAAGGAGATATAGAATGGCTGAAGTCTCCCCTTTTTCCGAAAGTTTTTGTCCTCGCAGAAAATAATTAGATCAGCCTATTTTTACATCATGTTCAGAGTTAGAAAATATATGAAATAGGTAATTAACCAATGTAATTAACAGCCAGGTGAGGAACCACAGAAATAAAAGACTTGTGTGAACTATAACCCATATTTGCATTCTGCTTGATCTAACACCCGTCTCAAGAATTTTAGTACGTTGCAAAAAAATGTGTTAGTTCGAAAATGTACAAATTTCGATGCACCACATGCAGCCAGTTATACGGCTGTCCCAAATATAAGATAAACTAGCTTTGTTCAACCGTTAAAATCTTTTGCGGAAGCTCTTATCAGCAACCGACCTACAATTAATGATGCTAAAATCAGCAGCTTAACCCAATAGGTCTCGTGTTTCTACAAGACATAAAGCTAATATAACTAAACTAATCCCATCTCTGTTGAAATGACGAATTGTATGGAAAAAGGCAAATAAAAATGAAGAAATTTTTGAAGTTAAAAAATAAATATGCAAATAAGCTTTTAATCTTTTCGTATTTATTGTGTATTAGTAAGTTTAGTCAAAATTTAATGATAATGTTTCATGTAGCTGAATAATTGCTGAGAAAAAGAAAGAATAGGGGATAACCCAATAAAATAATTGTAGTAGGATATGGGTCTACTGAAAATTATAAAGAAGGTAGGCAAACCTGCATCAGATGCACAGAAGCCAATGTCATCAAGAAACAGATCCACCAAACGTAACTCAACTGAGTATGTGAAAAAAATTTGTCCTATTATCTTAAATCCAAATGAATTTAAGCTTCATTTTAAAATTAACGTAGAATAGTAGTGAATATATTCCATGAGACAAAATTTTATAATCTGAGTAATATTAACGCTTTATATAACAGTTAAAAAATACAAGCCGTGCTTCATAACAAAGTAATAAGCAATAATATAATGACATGTTGTTTCGAAATCATAAGTGAAATTTTTTCATAAAAATATGTCAAACATGGGATTTTGTAAACTCCAAAGAAGCAATGAATAAGAGTATAGAACATTTCCGTAGGATATTAGATGATAAAGGTCACTGGAATATCGAAAGAAAAATATATTGTTCATACATTTTTTTTCAAATCTACATAATAAAAGTTTTGTAATTAGTAAAATTTTCTGATGTCGAGGAATTTTGAATAATCTAATTGATCTTCAAACTTTCATTAGCCTTTGCTGAATGACATAATACCTAGTAGCAGGAACTGTTGTCGAATTCAGACTTGTTTAGATTATGCATTGTCTTTCAATCCCCATTCTAAACAGTTGTGTTCCTTAAACATCGACAGACTATCGAAGCCGAATCGATAGTATCGGTTTTCGGAACTATGGACTGAAACAATCGATAGTATAACACTTTCTCAAAACTATCTATAGTTTTCTCCCGGGCAATACTACCGATAGGCGTATTTTCAGTCGATAGTTTCAAAACTATCGCCGGGTATAAAACAATCGATGTTTTAGAAACACTACTATACAGAAATAAGCTCCTCTGTTACCCGTCGGGTTGAGCGATAATCGCTTATCAGCTAAACTTAGAATTCGTAAATTCAAGGAGATATAATCAGCCACACGGTGCATGTTTTTGTTTCATTTCACCGCTTTTATAATTAAAAGCAGCGATTTATAAAAACAACTTATGAGTCATTTATCATCGGTTTGTAAAAGTTTCCAAATTTATATATATTATTAAAAATTTTAAAACTACGGGTATTTTTTAATACATGTGCTTTTTCTTTACCCCTTATTTCTTCTGCTTATAGCATGCAGTATTTTCACCCAAATTTATGCGAAACTTATAGAATGTGGGACAAAATGCATTGAAGCATTTTATTAAAATTGAATGCAAATGCTTTGAATACTCGAGAAAATATGAAAATATGTAGTAAATTATTTTTCAACTGCACATGAGCAAAACGTAGCAAAATGTTTCTTTCATAATTTTAAAGCCAGATACATGGGGCTGCTTAAATAAAAATACCAGTTTAATAGCGTTACGATTCAGAAAGATATCGGCATTTCAGCGAGGTGAATTTCAGCTGCACTCTAAGAGAATCTAGATGATAATAAGGTTATTTTCCCCAAATTGATATGAGACTTGAATCTTTGAATAGTTATACTGAATTATGGAAAGGTTAGAAGTATGCTGAATATCAATATACACTTAAGAATTAAGTTAATAATTTAAATTGCTGTTGATTAGGCAATGTGAATAACACAAATATTAATTTTGCAGAAAGATGTGAAGGAATTTTGTAATATTTGCATTAATACCAAGCTGAAGGCATTTTAATATATGACCATCAATATATGCGGAATCATACGCCCTTTTAATATCCAGATTTATTCGGCGGAAGTATTTCATTTGATAATGAGCTTCTGTAACATCAGTGTGAATTTTGTCCCTGAGAGGAAGGACACCATTCGCAAAAGTAGGAATTTTGTTCTTGATTAATAAATACTGAGTATTACGCTGCATCATTACGTGAAATTTAAAATGGTTTAAGCGTCGTTCCACTGGTGAGATGAGGAAGTTTTGAGAGCGAGATGCCCGCTCAGGTGTCGTCCTCGTCGTCTGACAGCCGTTAAAAATTACGAGTTCGAACAGAGAATATCCTTCGAGATCCTTCAAGACGAAGCGTTTCTAGAAATAAGCTAACTCTTTCGCGTATTTTTATTGTCAAAATACCGTAAATAACTTCTTTTCTAAAATATTTTGTCCGTCTTATTTTCAATTTTCTGATTTTGAAAGAGAACTGACAACAAATATTAGGTTAGTTTTTTTTCTGTATTTTAGCTAAATTTATTTCCCACTTTGAAGCTACACCAGGATTATTTGGGGACTAACCTCTTGGTAATAATCCATTTTAAGATGAAGAATACGAATCCCGAGCAAGTTTTTAAGCTTTCTAAGATTCTGCGCCACACTACAACAGTAAGAAGACATTTGACAAGGAATTTCGTCCCGTTAATTGCTTTAACTGCAAAAGACTCGTTTTTTGCTTCCACGACGCAAATCTTAAGTGAGTACAGGTCCTTTTAAGGAGGTCACTCATATGCGTGTACTCGCGGTGCCCCCTCACCAAGTACTCGAGCTATTGCAGCAGCTGTCATTCAATGTCCCCGAGTGCCTAGGCAGGACGAGGGAAACTTTTCCGGTCACGTGTCATACGCACTCTGTTCCGTGGTTGTTAAAGTCTTTGGGAAAATCCATCTCACTCACAATAATTATATTTCTATAAGGATGCTTATCATTTTTTTCTATTTATTTAATATCCAAATTTGGTGTTTCCGATGCGTTCTTATACTGTGGTGAAGCTGCAGTTGAGACTGAGCTGAAGTGCCTACATCTGGTACTTATGCGCACAAACTAATCTTGGTGATTCTGCTCGTTTTGAAGTAAAATCTGATGAAAGCGTATTAAAGAAAGGCTTTTGTTTTTTGCTTAAAATTGTAAGGCAAAAATAACTTACTCTAATCATAGTACATTATTTGTGGCAAATTCTTCTATCTACACGCTCGGCGTTGTTATAATTTGCGGTTACGCACGAGTCGAGATTTTATTTTCCTTTATTATTCCTGTTCTATTAACGAAAATTTATTTTCACGTTAAAACTTATTATTTAGTTTTTCTTAATTTTTTTTTAAAAATTTGTTAAAGGATTTTATATTATTTAACGAGTTTTATTACGAAATTTAATTCATTTTGAATAAAAAATGACTTCAGTCCATTGTATCCTATTATATGAATTCTATAACTTGCATTCCTGCTTTCAATTAAGGATTTTCGAAATCTGCGTTTATTTTCGAGTCTTATATCAAGATCCAGGGCCGGCCCCAGGGGTGTGCAGCCTGAGCCGCGGCACACAGCGCCGAGCTGATAGGGGCGCAGATTCCTAATAATAAATTTGAAAACACATGCGCGTTAGATGGCTGCCAACTGGAACACAATAGAAAAGAAAGTAAATCTTTAGTATAAAATAAATCTTTCGCCATAATTAAATCATGTACTACAGTTAAATCTTAATTATTATAGTTAATAACCATAATTCAATCTTTTCGCATATAGATCAATATACGATATATAAATGGAGGGGTTTTCCACATTAGTTTCGCATAGGGCGCGAAATACTGTCGAGCCGGCCATGTCAAAGTCATTGGTAGATAGGTAGAAATTCAATTCATATACTTTAAACAATAGAAAATAGGACATCGGAACTGAGGAACTTATAATTATCATTCAGTTATCTTCCTATTTTTTTTTCAAAAAAGACCTTAAATCAAAGAAACCTATTTAGACAGCTCTATGTAAGATGCATTGAGACCTATAAGGATGGTTTTAAAATTATGTATTTTTAAACCAAGAACATAAATAAATTATCGTACAAAATAATCTGTCACGAGTGTTAAATAACACTGCATGAAATATATGTACAATTTATTTCTGTATTTATTAAATCTTAAGCTGATTTGCATTTGTTTATCATAGAGAATAATCTACCAGGCGGTCCACAATCGAAAACCGTAACTATCCTGGCCATTGTGTTAGAATAATTTGCTGAATGATTTTATTTAACTGAAATCGCATAAACTTGTGATCAAATTACCTTATTTAAAAAAAAAGTTACCTTATTTTAAAAGGTTACAATTACATAGCAAAATAGAAGTAAAATTATAGAAACTATTGCTTGCCTCTCAAAATGATTTAGATCAATCTTATCACTAATCCGTTTAGATCTCTACTGGATACGATATATTTTCATTCATATCATTAATAAGTGGAAATAAAATTTAAATGGCTTCTTTTTTTCTCTATATTTCTGTAAAGTACATCAAATGACTAGTATAACAATAGTAGTATATGGGTGACAAGAATGAGCACAGTTTTGAGCCCGACAAGAATGAGCACAGTTTTGAATAGCCTTCCCTAGCAAGTCTTAGACGGAGAACAAACAATCCGACGAACAACAAAACGAGAAAATGTTTCTCCTAAAACAATACAGGCATCATTTTAAAATAAATATATAAAGAACTTACCTATCCTCCACGAACGATCTTAATTTTCTCGATACCCAGGCGAAACAGCACTTCAGCAATGCAAGGAGTTCGCGGCTGGCGGGGTACGGGAACGAAACGTTCGGGAGGAGCTTTTCGGAAGGCCTGCAAATTCTCTCGCTCCATTATCGTATGATGCAATAGAATAGCCAAGAAAAGTTTCGCATGAAGATTCGAGTTTAATTTAATCTCTTGCGTCTGCAGAGTCTAATTGAAAGCAATGCTAAAATGTAATTATGAGACGAGTTTGACATTGGCATTGAAGCGAAATGAAAAACGCATATTCCACCGAGACCAAGGAGGTTATAATGAAGATTCAAGGTTAATTTCATCTCTTGCGTCTGCAGAGTCTAATTAAAAGCAATACTAAAATGTAAAGACATGTTTCAAATTGACATTGAAGCGAAAATGAAAAACGATTGTTTTGTTTCTGTTGTTAGAGATTCTATGGCTCAGCAGCAATATTTCCCCCAGCTTCTGGGTCTTAGAATCTTTTTCTAGTTTCCAGGTTCGATCCTAGTCGAAAGTTTCAGCCACGATTTTTTTTTTCGAGATTATAGTTTAAAGCAAAATACATAAGAGGCGCCCGAATGAAAATCTGTTTTATTTATTTATTTTATTTATTGAGCGTATATAAGCAGTGTTTTCATTGTGTTTCGATTAAAATGGAAGAGGTTTATCAAAGTTGTGGGGCGAAATTATTTTACCTCTCCGAGATAGCTTCAGAGCACCCCGTTACTGAACAAGTATTTTTAGAACTCGATCAAACCCTCTTCCGTGACGGAATCACTCTTGTTAAAATAGGATATCTGTTATCGTTCGCGAGACATATTATTCTTAAAAATCCTGAGAAAAAAGAATTTGTTCATGAGCAGGTGTATAAAAGTCTGCGCAAATATTTCTCACTCTAAAGATAAGAACGTTACAAAACAAACCTGGTCTAACATTTTTTTTTTACTGAGTGTTATTATCGTTGAATTTATAGTTTTTATAATCTATTTGCAAGCGCAAACATCGAGCGAATTGCCTCAAAAAGTCAATATCACAAACTCTTCGTGCATTGTTTCCAAATATATTGGGAGGAAAATATTTCTTCATATCTGTTTTAAAAATAAACAACAGATATTCGATATACGATATTTTTTCTCCAACCAAACCCTGAATCCTATCCCAGAGATTCTCGGTGTTCAGTTAACCAAAAGTGAATTCAGGAAAGTGTGTGAAGTGTGTTGAACTGTTTACAATCATGTTTTTACGACTCAAATTCCCCTCTTCAATGATAATTAATGGGCCGAGTCAAAGCGGAAAAACTCACTTAGTTCGAAAAATAATTTCTGAACAAATGTATGAAATACCGATAAAAAAAGTCGTGTGGTGTTATAAAATTTTTCAACCATGGTTTCACGAAGAGAGAAATATCAAATTCATAGCAGGATTGCCAACGGAAGACGAAAACTTTCAACTTTTGATTTTGGATGACCTTATGAACAATTTGACAGCTGAAATATCGCAAATGTTTACTGTTGGATCTCATCATAAGAATTTCAGCATAATTTTGATCACACAAAATCTTTTCCCCCGCATTAGAGTTGCAAGAGATATCAGTTTGAATGCTCACTATATAATACTCTTTCGAAATAACAGAGATCAATCGCAAATTGCATGTTTTGGCAGACAGGTGTTTCCCGATCGTTCTAAATTTTTCATGGACGCCTATAAAAAGGCTACAGCGGAAAAATATCAATTCCTACTTGTGGATTGCTTTCCAACGACAGATGAAGAATTGAGATTGCGACAATCACTGTTTCCAGATCAAAGAGGAGTTAATTGGGTGTTTGTGCCAGAATAAAAAAAAATGAATCGAATCAAACGACATGTGCACTTGTTGCATGTTTTATCCTCTGCGAGTCCCCAACAAAGAAATGCAATATTAAAAAGTGCTACCAACGAACAGATAAAAACATTGTGCGAAATATGTCAAAATGTATTAGCAGGCAACGTGTCGAAAGCGAAGGTTCGACAGTTGTGTCGCTATAAGAAAGTCATTCGCCAGTTAGCCGACAGAAATATTCCCATTGCTCGAAAGCGCAAGTTATTGACAAATCAAACAGGTGGGTTTTTACCGCTCGTTCTTCCCGCTGTTTTGAGTCTTGTTGGAGGTCTAGTGGGGAAAGCTATAGGCAAGCGAATTTAAAAGAATGGCTCGAAAAATGGCGTTAGTCCCAAAAGAGCTCGTATCAGAATATTATCAACTAAACATCCAGAAATAAGAGTTGAGGATAATATTTCAAATCTATTACATGATGAGGAAACGCCAGACGATATGAAAGCCAGACTATTATCTCATTGGATTCCGAAATATCAGCGTTTG
Organism: Araneus ventricosus; assembly: GCA_013235015.1. Lineage (NCBI taxonomy): Eukaryota > Metazoa > Arthropoda > Arachnida > Araneae > Araneidae > Araneus > Araneus ventricosus. Next base: position 3,780 of record BGPR01012832.1, on the reverse strand, counting down.
ATGCAGCCCCCTCCACCGCCGAAACCTTTTGAGATTCCTAAGGAACTCTTGCAAGAAACAGAGGTGGACAGGATAGAGGATGGAGCAAGAAGAAAAACCCACCTCGTTGTTTTCCAGAAAAAACATGATTGCAAAATATATTGCATATACCATTCCGAAAACGAGAAAGAAATATATCCTGCCCATTTTGGAAAAACTTAGAGATGTCAATTACACCTTCAATGATATGAACGAATTGCAAAAAGATGGAAAAACCGAATATAGAAGCAATGTAATTGATTTATTTAGTTATTTGATGAGAAATGAAAGAGCTGACAGCCAACCACCTCCGGGTTTTCATACTTTTTTGCAAGGAATTTTGGATGCGAACATACCTATAGGGTGGATTGCCAATAAAAATGTGAAAGAGTTGATACTTCTCTCACAAGCTGATCCGAAACGGAAGGATCGAAGCTCATCGAGGACTCTGAATGAATCTAAACCTAAGAAAGTGACGATCGCGGAAAGATTGCAAACATTCTCAAATCCTGAGACTTCACCAGAACCCGAAAAAGAGACAATAAAGAAAACACTCTCCGATCCCGAGAGTTCTCCTGCCGTCCAAGTCAAACAATGGACAAATTGGGAGGAGGCCAAGAGGTTGTCGAAACCTCTGCCCATCAGCTGGAAGAAGTGGAAAAATTGAAGACACTTTACTACGATCCCAAAGAGCCTGGTTCGTTTGGCGGTGTCAAGAGACTCTCAGAAGCAAGTGGTTTAAAGGAAGATCGCGTTCGGAAATTTCTCTCGGGAGAGGATCCTTATTCGCTTCATTTCCCGGTGCGTTATAAATTCCAAAGACGGAAAACGATTGCATATGGGTTGAACGAGTTGTGGCAAAGTGACTTAGTGGATTTACAGAAATTGTCGCGCTTTAACAGAGGCTATCGATACATTATAACTATTATAGACGTTATGTCTAGATACTTAAGAGCGTTTCCGATCAAAGACAAAAAGGCAAGCACGATCGCTAAAGTTTTCCGCAAAGTTTTTAAAGAGGTTCGACCTAAAAATATCCAAACAGATAAAGGCAGCGAATATTACAACAAAACCGTTCGTGATCTATTTAAGAAACATAACATTCACCATTATTCAACAAAAAGCGAAGCGAAATGTGCTATTTTGGAAAGAGCGCACAAAACGCTGCAAAATAAAATGTATCGCGTTTTCACTCATCGCAATTCGTATAAGTATTTAGATATTTTAAAACCACTCGTTGATTCATACAACCACTCTGTGCATCGAAGCCATGGATTTGCGCCTGCAAACGTCACAGAAGCTGATGAGCCGCTCTTATATAAATCTTTGTACAACATAAACGCTGCAATCAGATTTCGATTTGCGGTTAACGATGTGGTGAGGATTTCAAAAGCTCGTAAAGTTTTCAGGAAAGGTTATCTACCTGGTTGGACGGAAGAAACATTTGTAGTCTACAAACGATTTCCAACAAATCCTCCGACATATGTGTTACAAGATCTGTCTGGCAAAGAAATTGCTGGGCGGTTTTATGCAGAAGAGTTACAAAAAATTGATAAGTCTGACAACAATTTGTGGGCAATTGAGAAAATTATTCGCACAAAAGGCCGAGGTGCTTCACGTCAATTGTTGGTGAAGTGGGTCGGTTTTGACGATTCCTTTAACTCTTGGATTAAAGCGAAATGGCTGAAAACATGACAGATTTTCATATTCTTTTGCCATCCAACTCGAGTATGCAATATTTTCCGGATAACTCTCCAAATCATTTTCGAACGAAATTAACCAGACCAATTACTCTAAATGGCGAGTGGGAGTGTTGCTTATCCGAAGTGACTATCCCGGGAAAGTACTTTACAATCCAACCCCATTATAACGATTTCTATTCTGTTATAAGAGAAATTGATGTTCCAGAGGAAACACTTCTTTCAACATTCAACATTCCCCTCTACAATGAAGATCATGAAGAATTTGTTTCAGGATTCAATGCGAATATGAAAAATATTTTTACAGATATTCCACTGGTGTTCACTCACATCAAAAATAAGAGACAGCTAAAAGTGGAACTGAAACGGGGATTTGATTGGAATATCACAGCAGAAAAAGGAAGCCAGCTATTAAGAGTTTTGGGCTTAGATCCCAATAAAAACTTTTCGATTCCACATAAACCTGGAGGGTTTACGGTAATTAGAAGATATCAGCCTCCTAACAGAGAGATTTTCAAAAATCAAGAAATTCAGCTGGTTGCAAGAGAACCTATTTTGGATGATACTTACGAAATAAAATTAGAAGAAGGAGACTTATTAAAGCAAATTGAATTGAAACTAAGCGAAGCCGGACTTTCGAATGAAGTTAAATTTTCGGAAAGCAATGGACAAATCATAGTGACGTTGCAATTCAATATTAACATTGAATTCAAGAAGAACTTTTGCCCCAGACTAATGACTGCTCTGAATATAATCGATGATGCATATGTCATTCTCGGACAACAATCGAAAATGCAATTTCCCTATACTCGACCAGTTGAATCGATCAAGGGCGAATCATTCCGTGTGACCGCCTATAAAACGTTCCCCACAACTCGCAAAGAAACCAAAACCGCAACATTTCTCATTCCGAGTGGAATGTATCAGAATGCAAAAGACCTATTTAAAGAATTCAAGTTTATCTCTTTAAGACTGAGCGCAGATTCGCGAGTGGGATTGCATGTTCCTCAACACACTGTTGTCACGTTTGGAGAGAAACTCAAAGATCTGTTGGGATTCTCTCGACAAACTTTTGATCATGGTGATTATAAATCAGAATATGTTTTAGAGTTGCGAGCAGGCATCACAGAAGTCTATGTGTATTGCGATATTGTCTCCCCCTCTCTCGTGGGTGATTCCTTGGCATCTATTCTGAAAATCATTCCAGTAGCCAACGAACATAGTGAACAAATAGTTAAAAACTTTTCGGTTCCGTTGTACTTTAGAGTTAAAAAACAGTTCTTTGATGTTATCGAAATTGAAATGCGAACACGTAGCGGTACTCCCATCAAATTCATATCGGGGAAAACGAATTTGGTTCTATCCTTTAGGAAAAAAATTATATAAATGCTCTCACATTCTGTCTGGTTTTCAGAGCCAAGAACAATCATGGCGAAGCGCGGTCATAGATTGCAACCTGAGCATTGCATTGCACATTATCAGAATCAAATTGGGAATGCTAATCCATACTTTTCTTCCGATTTTCCCATTCAACGAGGATATGGGTTTTTCAGTAGCTTGCGTCGATACGCCCTACCCTTGATGATGCAAGCAGGAAAATATTTAGGTAAACGTTTATTGACATCTGGTCGCAATATTGTCGAGGATGTTTCTCAAGGAAAATCATTTCGCCATGCGGCGAGAGATAAAATTCGTCAATCCGGACGAGATATAACAGCAGATATACTTCACAAATTAAGAGGCGGAGGAGGTGTTAAAAGGAAAAAGTCAAAGCAATCCCATCAAACGAAGCGAAAGAAACTGAGTCGGACAGACGTCTTTTCCGATCTCTAACACCAGAAAAAAAACATGGAGCGATGTTACTGCACAAAAAGCGAGCTCGAGTTATTCGGTCCCGAGAAAATTCAATTAGCAATTGAAAATTCTAGTTTTGTGGAGATTCATCCAGTCGCTTCCATTTCTGATAGCAACACTATCGAGTTTCAAATCACAGGATTGGGAGATGCCTATTTCGATCTCTCGCACGTCCTTCTAAACATTCAGGCAAAAATTCTGAAAGCGG
>BGPR01012831.1:15160-26611 GCA_013235015.1 Araneus ventricosus | reverse complement strand
CGAATCTGTACTTCAGAAAGTTTTGTTCAAAAACTGAAAGAATTCCGTTTCATTTATGATCTGTATTGCTATATTAATATTGTTACAGTCATGTAAAGTCGCTTCCCAGCAATGCAGGTCTTATGGTTGGGAAGAGGGTTTTACAAGGTGAAGCATGGAGTGACCTCAGCGACTCTCGTGGCACGCATGACCTTGGCGACAAACTTGGCGACCATTTTGGCGACTTGGCGACAAATTTGGCGACCTTGGCGACAAATAGATTATTCTCGAAAATGCAACCCTTTTCTCGATATTTCTATTAGGGGCCGAGATCTAGGATTTTCATGAAAATTCTATGTGACGTCACGGCCTAACGGGGAGAGTATATAAGACCGCGTTTGGACCACAACAGCGTCTTTATCGACTGGTTACTTCTCTTTGAAGTGCGAACGTCTTCGGAGTTCTATCCGCTGTGTGAACTAATCAGCTGGTGAGCTGAGCTGCCATTGTCTTTATTAGTTATTTGCTGACTGTTTGTGCTGTTAGATATCAGAGTGCTGAACTGTCATTACCCGTGAATTGTTGTCTATTTACTTTGGTAATCTGAGCAAGGACTATTGTTCCCTGTACCTGTGTTACGTGTTTTCCTGCGTATTTGTAAATAAACCTTCATTCTCCATTATCCTGCGTGTTGGACTGTTTATACCATACACCACAGAGAGACCTTTTGCAACAATATTTTGCTTTAACACTGCTGTCTTCATATCAGGTGCTTTCTTTATTTTTATGCGTAGGGGAAAGTGGAGTAAAGCAGGGTAGTAAGACTCGAAAGCCATCGAAGCTAAACTATTCGCGACAGAGAGCTTGTCAAATTTTATTAAAATATTCTTTGTTTAACGGAGTACAATACAGTCGTACCTCCATTTAACGAAGTCGCTAAATCCCGAAAAAAAGTTCGTTATATGGAAAATTCGTTAAATAGAGATTCACCTTTTAAAATACTTCAAACTACACAAAACAGATTTTAAATTCATAAACATTAAATATTATTAAAAAGATAATTAATCACACCTTTATTTTGTAAATTAATATCCATTTGTTTTATATATTTTACCCATCAAAAAGAAATCTGCAAGGAAAACAAGAATAAAACAAAACATTGTCCGGGAATACACTGTATTTTCAATTAAAAAATAATTTTATATTAAAATTAATGAATTTAAGCATCTCATCATACGAAAGTTTGTTGATTTCTGCATCATGATCATTTCCATCTTCATCATCTTCGTTTTCATCGCAGTATTGTTTTTATTTTTCACACTGTCCACTGCAAAACTGCCTCATCCACATCTTCATAGACACATGCTTTTAAACGTTTTGAACAAGAATTCGATGAATCGTAATTTTGTATCTTATCACGATTTTTCATTATGGTTGATAAGCCTTTTGGAGGAATGCCAAATTTTAAAGAAATATCCTTTTTTTTCACACCTTTATCCACCTCGTGAAGAATTAAATTTTTTTTCTTTGATACTCAAGCACTTTCGCTTTGACATTTTCCAGCTTCAAGGTCATTGATCACCATAAAATGTGTTAAAAAAAAGAATAAGCTTGAAATGTTTAGAAATATTTTGAGAAATAGGGAGAAAAAAAAATATTGGATCACAAGAAAAAGTTCGTTAAATAGAGAATGCACTTCGCTATTTTGAGGATATTTTACGAAGAAATTCGCAAAATGTTCTTGGTTCCAAGAAAAAGTTCTCAAAATAGAGGTTCGTTAAATAGAGGTCCGACTGTATATCTTTCCAGAAAAGTTATAGTTTCACTACATTTTTTTATCATTGATTTTTTTTATATAGAAGAGTCGTATCACCCGGTTTTACCCTACTAGTGAGTCAAAACCGGTGCACATGTTAACTTTGTGGGAAATTAGGAAGCTAGATTTTTAGTGGGAAAAGTAGCAGACATCTTTATTTTATATGAGAATTTAAGAATATTAGTTACAAAATTCACACGGAAAGCAGTTGTCTTCTCCCTCCACGCCACTGCAGCTTTCGTGGGCACAGCTAAGGCAGTTTCTACATTAGATCCACCCTTCTCATTTCTTTAAGTCAGAAAATACATCATTGCAATATAAACAATCAACGTCTGGTGAGCTTTTATCATCTTCAACGGAAGAATCATCAATGCTGTCTGGCCCGGTCTTGCGCCACTTGCCATACCCGGTTTTACCCCGAGTGCAGAAGTTATAAGAAGACGAAATAGAACCACGTAACTATTTCACTAAATCCTTCCCAGATAGCACGTACGTTTGCAGCAAGTTTGATTTTGACTTGATATTGCCTTGTCATAGCAAATTTGACGCGTCGAACTTGAAGCGAACTTGTGGCAAGTTAACCGTGACAACTAGCGCCACCCTCTCTTACAAAACCCATTTGCTACAATTTCGCCGTGACAAATAGCACCACCTCGCTTGCATTGCAAGCTTGCAGCAAATTTGCAAAACAAGCGTGATGCAAAGATAGCACAGAGATAATTATCTTTGTCTCTGTTTTAAAAAAAACATCCGATTTTTAATAGCATCTCCTAGACCGCCCTTCTTTTTATTAATTCAATAAATCAATGATTATTTTTAAAAAACTAACTTTTTTATAAAAAAAAATTTTGAAACATTTTCCATCTTTTTACTAAATATAGCATTCGCACTTTAAAGAAAACTACATCGCCTCTTTCTGAATGTTGAAATTTTAGCGTTTATAAACAAAATTAAACCGAAAAAACAGTCAATGTTTGTTGAAAAATAAACTTATACATTTTGTCCCATTTTAAAGTAATTACTTTTGAATTCTAATTTCATAATTTATTCTACTAACAAAACGTAGTTATTAGCGAAAATCGCTCTCTCTTTGACTTCAAATCATATTCGCAACTCAAAAAATTAACGAAATCAAGAAAATAGTTTAAAATAAATCGTATGCGAATCGAATCGAACGATGTATTAGCGAAATCTATCTTCTCCTCTGAGAGTTTAACTGGCCGAATGGTTAGAGCGCCCGCTTCCCGAGCGCTAGGTCGCGAGTTCTATCCTGGATTGTGTTCGTACTCTGTTTTTGCTATAATTTGCAATGCAAGCTTGCTGCAAGTTCGTCCTATGGTGACTTCGAGGCTTGCCTTAACTTGCTGCAAACTTGTTTCACACTTGCGCACTTGTCGTGACAAATTTGCAGAAAGCTTGCAGATTTGCAGTGCAAGTCTGCTGCAAAGTTGCTGCAAACTAAAATTGCTGTCTGGGTTATTGTTTGACAGGGTATAAATTCTTAGTAAACAGGTAATAGGATGGACTAAATATATGTCTTATAACTGTAATGATTTTTAAAGAGGGGCTAGAAAATTTGTGCCCGTCTAAGATGGTTTTTTAACTTGCCAACAATATCTGATTTCAGTGCTTAAGAAATAAAAAAAGCATGAAAAACAGAAATGATGAATATACACATATTCAATACAGTATACACACACAATATATACATATTCAATTCCAAAATTATGTACGAAAAAGAAAGAACCTTTTTAACTAAAACAAAAGTAAAGATCTCTGAGAAATGTCTTTGTCTCACCTTCCATCGTGCAAATCTCTCTCTTGCTAACGTTCGTTTTCTTTCAGTGGGATTTTCTCTATCCATATTGTTTACCAACAATACTTGAACGCTTTCTCTTTCAAAGATAAGAGAAATTCACTTCCCCTCTCGAAAACCGCTCCGAATTCTGAGGAATCCCTGTTCCCCTGCTCCGAATTCTAAGAAAAGAAACCCCTCCTTAGTTCCCTTCTGGGCGAGCCATTTTTGGCATGTAGCCACGCCTACATTCCTGGAGCATTAGAGGCCTTCTCTGACGGCGTTTATATTATAAATAGTTTAACCTTTAGGGTACGGGGACTTAAACCAGAAGAACTGCGTTTAATGCGGGGAGTGAAATCCTCACTTGTGTCTGGTACTGACGTTTTAAGACAAATTCACCTACACAGACGCAGTGAATTCAACCGCAACAACATGACCACTATGGCCGTTCCTTCTTCTTGAGTAGTGGAGTGTAATTCAGAATCTATCTGCTCAAAAGGAAAACTAATAGCGCCAGAATCAAGGTACCAGTTCTACCCCACTCTCTCCTATATATTTAATCTGACTTTATTCATATTTGTAAAAATGGAATTTCGTAATCGATTTTACACTATTTCCTGATATGCTAGACTGAAAGAACTGCTACTTCTTTCAAGTTAGAGACACATGGGAATGTCTACCAAGGGGATACTTGAGGGAGAGTGGAGACCTGCTTTTATTTCTGATTGGCTTAATTTGGCATTTTAATACATAGTATGTTAAAAAAAAGAGTAAGAATAGCGGAGAACGTAAAAATTAGTTCATCAAAAAGAGCATCATAAAAATAACTATTTTTGAAAATTTTCTTGAACCAAGCGTGTTCAGATATACACTGAAGAACCAGAAAAACTGGTACACCTTCTTAATATCGTACGGGGCCCCATGAGCATGCAGAAGTGACGCAAAACGATGTGGCATGGACTCGACTAATGTCTGAAGGTATCCTGGAGGAAATTCACACCATGAATCCTGCAGGACAGTCAACAAATCCGTAGAAGTGCGAGGTGGTGGAGATGTTTCCTCAACAATATGTAGCAAGGCATCCCCGATATCTTCAATAATGTTCATGTCTGGGGATTTTGGTGGCCAATGGAAGTGTCTAAAGTCAGAAGAGTGTTTCTGGAGCCACTTGGTAGCAACTCTCGACGCGTGGGGTGTCGCATTGTCATGCTGGAATTGTCCCAATTTTTCCGGCCGCACCGATGGCGGAAATGTGATGTTTTACCGGATACCCGATATTCACGGTACACTCTTGAAATGGTTGTACGCGAAAATCCACATTTCATCGCTACTTCGGAGATGCTGTGTCCCATCTCTCGTGCGGCGACTATAACGCCACGTTCAAAGTCACTTAAATCTTAAAAACATGCCATTGCAACAGCAGAAACCGATCTGATACATTTGTCAGACATCTGTTGTCTTATCAGGCGCTGCCGACCGCATCGGGTTACGATGATTGGTTGCATACCCCCGTTATTTGCAAACGCACGCCTGTACCAGTTTTTCTGACTCTTCAGTGTATTTCTCAACCAGAAAAGACGATATTGGAGGGGGGGGGGGGGAAAAATCATTCTTGATTATTTTTAATACTGGCTGATAATTAATAACTTGCAGAGACAAATTTCAATTCGATGGTAACAACTGATCATAGATTTCCGTTCATGGTGTTACAGCGCAACCCCGGTTAATAGAACTACATAAAAGGAGGGAAGCCGTTTCGGATAAAGATGTTTTCGGTTAAGCCGTGAACGTCTATCGTTATTTTGTATCTAATTACAGTAGGTAATTCTGAAATGTTTTGAGTGTAAAACAAATTCAAAACTCTCTTTATAGGCTACAACTATGTTCTTTATTAAAGATAAAAAGGGTTTAAGGATTACAGTAACTCCATCAATATATACAGTGGAATCTTCCTATAACGAAATCGCTTGGTTCCAGTTGAAAAATTCGCTATAGAGAAAATTTCGTTATACGGAGATTAGAGATTTTTGCAGTTATTTAAGTAAATGTTACAAACCTTTTAGTATGTGCGATAAGTTCAAAAATATTTAATTATGACTTTCAATTAAAAATGCAGTAATATTTATTATAAATTTGTTAAAATTATACTAATTTTTATTGCATAAATAAAATGCTCAAAAGTGAAGACAATTCACAAATTTAGAGAATAATATGTACGAGTACGGATAAACATAAAATGCGTATTGTCACATCCGTTTGCTGTTTCCACCCCGATTCTTGGAATCTTGACCCGTAGAAATGTTGCTCCCTCTGTAGAAACCCAGGTCCCCACAACTGTATTACCCTTCGCATAGCATTCCATTGTTATGTGTTATCGCTGGAATGAACAATGCGAGTGGTTCCGGAAACAGGCACGTGTGAGCGGTTTGTTTGCACAGAAATAAGAAACTTTCTTCAAAAATGACAAAAATCAAAAAGATAAAGGTCTGAAAAAATTCGTTATAGGGATACAACCACTTCGTTATATGGAGAATATTTTGAATGTTATTTAACATTCTGATTAAAAATTTCGTTATAGAGAGAAATTCGCTGTAGGGAGACTTCGTTGTAGGGAGACTTCGTTGTAGGGAGACTTCGTTGTAGGGAGACTTCGTTGTAGGGAGACTTCGTTGTAGGGAGACTCTACTGTACTTAGTAATAGCTTATAACATTTGAATTACTCATTAAAAAAACTTAAACTTAAGTAATTTGTTTGTTTCTTGCGTGCGTCCCTCCCAACGTTTTCGAGCAGCAAGGTCTTGCCATCTTTTCATTAGAATGACGTCAGCCGGCCTCGACTCATTGCGTTGTTCAACAATTCTTAGGGCAACCCAAAATATCAACAACACATGTAGTATTATAGTTTCTGTGTCGCTGTAAAAGAGCAAGTATTAATGTACAGTATACAGAGACAGCTGGTACAACTGTCACTTTTAATTTTCACATTAAAAAAGCAATGCATTTAAATACTCTAAAGCCGGTCATTCACTTGAAGTATAGCCATGCCATTTGTCCTAAGTCTGTTTTTCCCCACCCATTTTAATCGAAAAATACAGGCACGCCATTCACTTGTATTTAAAAGGACGCTAACTCTGAACGAAGGTAGGAGGGAGCGATCTTCTTTCCCTCTCTATAGCTGCTTGTCAATAGCTCTTCGATTTTCCCCAGTCAGCAGATTTTAATTTATGCTACCCTCAAAGCGAGGCTTCAATCTACGCGAAGCATTGTTCTTTTCGCTAGCCTCTTTCAGGGTCTATCTGATTTTTCGTTCCGATTTCAGTCCAGACGGAATTCCAACCACGGCAAGCCGTTTGGCTCATTTCCATAGATTTGTATCGCTTTTCCTTTTCGCGTTCCAAAGTATACAGTTTGTCTGTGAAGTGAATGGCCTGTTTAATAGTTTGTTGAAAGACACAACAAACTCTAAACTCAGGCCTACCTCTTTCGTCCATCTCGCACGCCCCCATGTTTTCGCATTCGGGAATTCTTTTTAGCATTTCTACCAGAGGTATTTTGGATAACCTGAGTTCAGTTAACCGGGGTTCTACTGTATTTTATAATTATCAGATAGTTCGGCATCACATGGTAATCAACTTCATACTCAAACGAAGTTCGTGTTGTCAAAATTAATGCTGGCAAATGATAACCTGGAATTTACTTCGATGGATTTCAATTTTGGTATTAATACTTTTATTGTGTTCAATTTCAGTGTTAGTTGCATACATATTTTGAAATCACTGTGTTTTAGGTTCTTGATTTTTCAAAAAAACCAAGATTACTTTTAACATTTTCTTTCCTAGAAAATACTGCAGTTCATGAAATATCTTATTTCACTAATTAAACTTCAGAAGTGATTCTGAATGTTGAATGATTCAGAATGATCTATCAAAATTTCATTCATTTCGAAATAATATTTTTTAACATTTGCGTTAATGGCTGAAACAATGTTATATTGGAATCAAGAAAAATTAAATTAGAAAATGTGGCGCGGTAAATTGAAAAAATAGCCCCATTCAAATAAGGAAATCCTTGGTTGTTTTACAAATGATAATGGCACTTTCATTTATACAAAGTAAGAACTAATTTGCAGCGAGTCTAATAGCGAATGATATTAGATATTAACCATAGCAAATTTTAAAGTTAATTGGGTAGGAAGAATTAAAGAAGTTGTTAAAAAATAGCTTGCCTCACCCATTTAAAATTACAATGTAGAAAGTAAAATATAAAAGTAAATGGCTTACAGTGCGCTGAAAGTAACATAGAGAAAACGCATGCCATGATCTCACATTCCAACAAACCTGTCAAGAAACTAACCTTCCTCGAGAAAATTCTTAAGTCTGGTCTATGGCCTGTGTTACGGAGTATGAGAAGGGGACGTGGTAATTTCTAACCAAAACTCAAAAGACGAAGCAATGGACTGTAACTGGTTTTTATGACTAAACATAAATCTCTGTGACCAACGCAAACTCAATGGCTCAAGCGAGCCTCACAAGACGTGCGCTGATCACAGTCAAATTCACACTGATAAAGATACTGAAAACACAATAGAACACACAGAAAAGACCGCTAGAGGGCGTAACAAATATTATGAGAAGTTAGGCCGGGTAAGGCCGTAACAGCCTGTCTTTCCATGAGTTTTATCTGCGGTTCGCGTTAGGGGTCTATTCTGGTACCCCCGGTTGGGTTGGGAGACGTCACTTTTTCCGCTGGTTAACAACGGGAAAAGTGACGTCTCCCAACCCAACCGGGGGTACCAGAATAGACCCGTTATTCCCCATCGTCGGAACAGGAAGAATCGTTATGGCTCGTGGGCTTGCAAGTGCATCTGTTGTTTCCCGCGTTATGACGGTGAATATCTCAAACGTCAAAGGAGGGGGAAGTGGCTAGATGGCGTCAGTGCACCCGTTCACTCGAGCTCCCGAGAGTTTTGCCTAACCACTCGCCTTAAGAACGACGCGACTATTCGGAATTCCACCGACCACAGTCCACAAGTACGAACCTCGAGGTTTGCCAAGCCACACGCTGTAGAAACAAGGCTTTACATGGGAAAAGGAAGTAAAGTACTAAAGGCCACCACTAGACATCAAGGATGTCATCTTGGTCATCTAAGATGAACTTGCTATCTTTAATAAATATATCATTAACTGTACAGATAAATTTTGGAACAAGGTTTATTTAATCATTTCAGACACTTCCCACTCTCACGAAGGAATACAATCATATTTTAAAAGCAAATATTTCGCTCCATTTTTAACATACACAACTGCAATCTGGAAACGCACAGAAAGAAAATTCTACGAATCGTGACAAATACGTCGTGGTAGGTGAGAAATGTGACACATAACGACACAAAATTGATAAAATTGATTATTACATCCGGGAGATGTCTGGGGACATCTGCAATCAAATCAAGAGTCATTCTACACTGCCTGTCGGTTATGAAACATTATTCGTCCCCAATGAAGGAAAATATGCATATCTATATGCGACAACAGAATGCCCCCTGAAGCTATCCTAATTTGAGACAATCTCTGATGATTTTTTTTTTTGTTTTCTGCATTTACTGCAAACTCAAAATTAGTCAAACCCTTGAAGAACTCACTTCTAAATCTTTTTCTAGGTGGCTTCTGTCGAACCAAAATTGCGTTTTAGCTAAACTTCCCAGGCATTCTCGATGTCCCTTTTTTTTAACACTCAGGTTGAGGAAAAGTGCATTGCCACTGGTACTCAAAACGATTATCTGAGTCAACAAGTTATGCTTATTTTGTTTTCAGAAAGTAAATACACACAGATATTTTTCACATGTATAAAGTATTGTAAGTGTATAGTACTCAGGATAGCGTGGTAACATAGGATCAGGATAGCTTGCTTAGGTTCATTTATCTAGAATAAATATTTAATAACGATATGTATACAAGATAAACATCTGCAGTTTCCCATTAACGAGTCAAATATATTTAGATGTTACAGAAGTACAGAATATCTATTGGCTGAGTGAGTTAAAAAGTCTTATTAAGTATAAGTAAAGTGTTCTAAACAATTTAAATAAAAAAATGTTAATTATTTTTAATATGCATACTTTCTATTAATGTTTAGTTCGATTAATATTAAGTTTTAATGTTTAGTTCTTTATACTGTCAACAGATCGCGCCAGCAAAAATTCTTTTGGATTTTTGTAGAGGAGATGTTGGAACCATAGAGTGAAGATAAACATATCTTAGGGGTCTATTCTGGTACCCCCGGTTGGGCTGGGAGACATCACTTTTCCCGTTGCTAACGTGCGGAAAAAGTGACGTCTCCCAACCCAGCCGGGGGTACCAGAATAGACTCGTACCTCTAAGGTTGGAACGTGAGTTCACGGATCACAATCAATAGTAATCAGTCACAGAAGTCAGCCTTCAACGTCACAGTCGCAGTTTTCCGCGCGATAGCAGAAGGGAGCTTTTACCTTGATTATTCTTTTTTCTTAGAATTACGGCGATTCTGTCAATCAAAGAGAAAATCGAATACTTGCTCCTTTGAGTTCCCGACGAAGCTTCGAATTACAAAAGCGGTGTTATCATTCGAGAACGCATATTTCCACTAGAGGGGTGATTCACAGATAGACTTCTTAAACCGAGGGAAAGTGCGAAATGTGATATAATACGAATACGAAAGGGTGATCTGCGCGGTGAAGCGTTACATGCTTATCTCGAAGGTTAAGGGTGAAGTCTCTACTTCTCTTGATGCCCCCTCCTGTGTGGGGAAGGTAGTTAATGTGAATATATGTGATTATATGTGGGATTTTAGAGTAGCGTTTGATGGCGCCATGTGTTGACAGTATATAGAACTAAAAACTAAAACCTAGCAAAATTATATTAAAAAGAAATTAAATTAAAATAAAAAAACACGTTGCGTACATTTTATACAATGACTGAATCACACCTTTTTGACAGTAGTATTCATCAGTGGTATTTGTAATTTTTTTATATTGCGTAGAAAATAACAGTTCGCCAAATATTCGTCATCCCTAATATAACGATAGAAAGTAGCAATAATCGTTTGAAACAAATATTTACAGGGAAGCTTGGTTAACTGTGATCTGAACGGAAAATGATCAGATTTGTGATTCACTGCAAAGGGTAGTTCTGAATATTGAACTGTGTTGACGTTGGCTTCCGCGCTTGATGGGAATATTTGTGGTTAACTTAATCGATCGGAATTTTTTAAAAGAGTTTTCGCTACAGGCGCCATCTATTGACAGTATATAGAACTAAAACACAAAATTTTGCAAAAAGTGTAATAAAAACAAATGACAATTTTTTATTAATTGATTTTAAAACGCTTTACATGCATCTAATAAGAGTTTGAAAATTAAAAGTGTGATTGAAATCATACTTATTTAGAACAGATATTTAAAAATAACAATAGCAAAAATATTCGTTATTAAAAATATCCTGGATTATGCATCCCTACGCTGAGATCATAAAAATTTGTGTCGTAGTGACGAATGTCAAACCTCATGGCTTATGTATACCAAAACACTTTAACTTTACAGACTTTTCTCACCTGACAGTAAGGATCATAATGAACACTACAATACTTTTGATAATTTAATAAAAAATACAATGAAATAACTGGTCAGAAAGTGTTTTCGACCGCGTGAACGCTACAAGTACAAGTGGAATGACTAGAAAAGTAGAAAAATTTCGAGCCTGTCAAGTCAGAAAGCAATGTTGCCGCGATTTTATTATTATTATTTTTTAATGAAAATTAAGAACAAACAGTTGTAGTGATTTTAAATAAGATGAAGGATTTTGGTTTAGCTCGGGACAGCCGC
>BGPR01012831.1:0-13020 GCA_013235015.1 Araneus ventricosus | reverse complement strand
CCCAACCGGGGGTACCAGAATAGACCCCTTAGAGATAGTAGAAAAGGTATCATCTATTTAGATGGTTCTAATCTCAGGCAAAAGTCATGGTAACTAATGTATTAATGGCTGCAGGATATTTCAAGAGTTTTCAGAATATCATAAATTTTTCGTCATATTGCGGTATTTTAGATCAATAATTAGTTTTCAGGGAGGAGGGGAATGTATAATTTTCGTGGCTTTCTTCTGAAGACCGAAACGCATCATACACATATGGTCCTGTGGCCCTCCGGACTAGATGATCACCAGAAGATTTAAAATAGAAACAGGTTGCAGAGTTTTCCAAGCTTTTTAGAGATCCTATAATGATAATTACTATTTTCCAAGAGATTTTAAAATCAGTTTAAATATTTGATGATCATTTCTTGGAAGCTGTATTCTAAATACAGAAAGGAGACGAATTCGACTGCATTTTATCGATCACAACTATTTTTTTAGTTATACTCATAATTAATTTGCTGAAATCTTATGTATTTGACTGTTTCTCAATATCTGAAGTGTGATGTTAATTGGAAATTCAGTAATTAGAGCTAAAGAAAGCAAAATATAATTGATAAAGGCGTACCGTTCTTAAAGCCTTATTATGAATGAGCCGAAGAAAATAATTAATGAATTAATAAATAATAAATTGTTCGTTATTTTTTGTCCAGTTATCTATTTCAATCACAAAATGCACTAATGAAAGGAAAAATTTTGTTAATCAGCTTGATCCTTATGCATAAAACGTTTTAGTAAGTACATGTTGTAATTACTTAGTTTCTACTTCTATATGATCACGTGATTCTTCTTTATCTGACATGTAATAAATTAACTAAAACTGAAATAATTAAAAATTACTTAAGCTGTCTTAATGTGAAAGTTTTTAAAATATGAAATAATCTAATTAGGTCTAATTTACATTAATGATACGCACCGAGATACTACCGATTCGACTGCCCTGAAAATATTTATCTTTTCTTTATATAAAATACAAATAACTTTTGAAAATTCTGCTGTAATTGCATAGTTATTATAGCATTAAAATAATTTGTTTATTTTTGCAATTTTATTTTATAGTTTTTAAATATTTTTTTCACATCCGGAGCCCTAGTTACGTCACCATTTACGGAAGTGAAGTAGCCATCGCCCATCATCGGTGAAGCTGATAATCGTATAGAATTTTTTTTAGGGTTTTTTTCTTCTCGTGGGTAAGTGTGAAATTAAACAGGTTTGTAATAAAACTAGCTTATAAACTGATTTATTTCGTGTAAGTTTTTAAAGGAATCGTATTATATTATGGTTGCTTGCCACTATCCTTGCGGTGAAAACTGATTTTTTACAGCTGACCAACACACACATGATTGACACCTCAAACCTCTTTTTAAAAATGAAATACGATTGTCATTACGCCCGTCTGATGTATGAACTGTATTATATATATATCGGCTTTCTGCTAGCGCTTGAGCATTACTCTTTTTAATACCATGATTTCTCGGCTTTTATCGCACAATCCTAAGTTGTGATATCTATAAAGAATTACAGACATAAACACACTCCGGTGTAATTTCAGTTATACGTATGTTTGATTATCAAGATAGCAGTACTTTGCATTTACTTGCACAGAAAAACTTCTGAATTACATATAATAACAAAGGTTCCTTTCCTCATAAAGGCAGGATGTGTTTCACATGCTTATTCATTTTCCTAGAAACCACACCTACTTAATCGAAGTTACTTTTCAACGATCTTTGTTGTGCTCTTGTATTTGTTATTGCAAATCTTTATTTTGATGTATATGAAGTGATATTTTCGTATTTGAATGTTCTTTTTAGTTTTATTTGATTGTAAAAATGGCACAAGTTAAACTTGATAGTTTGAATTTTCAGGCATGTTTTTATTACTTCAAAAATTTATTTCCTTTTTAATTAATTTTAGGTTCTGAAATTAATTTTCACCACGCCCACTATGCGAGAATACAAAATTGTAGTTTTAGGCAGTGGAGGCGTTGGTAAAAGTGCTTTGGTAAGACAAATTTTATTTTTGATGTCCTTGTGAATTTTTTTCTTTCTCTGTCATTCCTTTGCGATTCCTGATGTTTTAATCCAAATACTCTGTATATAAACAGAAATTATCCTGATGACCATTAAATCTGATTAATCTGTTCTGTATTACTTGAGTGCATAGAAAATTAATATATTATGCTATTGACATGAATTTTCTCACTATACTCAATAGTTGAAGTGTATGAAATTATGTTTTAAAATGTGTAAATATGACAGTAAATTACTATTTAGATTTTCTATTTAGTTAGATTAAATGATTTTGTAAGTGTTTAAGAGTACTGGGATTATTTGTGTGTAAGGACAACATATAGATTTCCTCCATAGTAAAAATTTAAATACCTACTTGAATCTTTAAATTTTTTTTGTAATATATGTATTGTGTCAATATATGGATATATAGCGATAAAAGGTAACCAGATGGATTTGGTTTGTAATTACTATGCATTTATTGAATTAATTTAAATATGGTTTGGCGAGAGATGTATTTAAGTAATTTACCTATAATTTGAAAGTTCTGTTTTGGCACTATTGTAGTGTGTATATATAAAAATTTTAAACATTAGTTGGAATAATTGATTGCAAGTTTTATTTTTATTTACGATTTTAGATATTTGCTATTTGTTAAATGATATATGAAGGTCTTTAATATGCAATAAATTTTTGAATTTTATGTACCTGCTATATGATTTACATTTAAGAAAACATGATTTATGTAGCATGCTTAATTCTTTTATATTGTTTTCAGACAAGTCCTGTTGCATTTTTTTTGTATCTTTTTGTCACTTTAAATTAATTCTTTATGAAAGTATTTATTAGCAGTGTAACATTAATAAGGCTAGGTGATTGTAAATTGTAAATGATTCCCGTGTTTAGCTTGCTTTGTGAAATAATTTTTATGAAGTTTCTGTAAGTGAACTAGAACTTTAGTATTCATAAGAAATAATTGTTTTAATAAGATTAATAGTTAAGAATTCTTATAATATGAACTGACCAAATTGGTTATTTTATGTATTTTTTTTTTTTATAATTGGTGCAGTTTTAGATTGAAATTAGGTGAATTTTTTTATTTGTAAGATTCTCACTGAAATGCAGTATTTTGTATTTGGTTACTTTAAGCCTAGCATACAGTTTTATTAGAAGCCTGCATAATTTCTTAATCTAATAGCACATATTTCTAAAATGCCTTTTCTTGGGTGGGAAAATGACATATTGGTGCTTATTCAGATATGCTATCAGATTTTCTTTTTGTGCATGTTTAGTTTGTGATTGTATTAAATAATATTAAATGGCTATACAGATTTAAATGTGCAAGATTGCACACTTGTATTTAATATAAAGTTTGCACGTATTTTTCTCGTATGGCTGCTTTTTCTTTTTGAAAGAATTGTTCTTTTAAGATAACGGAGGTATTGGTAAATTCCAGCATGGCAAACAAAGATAAGAAAGACAAAACGAACAAATTCTTTATTGGCTACTAAGAATGTTTATTTTAGATAACTGAGACACTTAAATAGTTGTCTGTTATAGTCTTTTAAATAGGCCTTAAGAAATTTGAAACGGAATGTAAAAAAAAAAAAAAAAAAAAAAAAAAATTCTTAACAATAAACTTAGTATTGCATGAGAATAAAATTATAATATTTTTTAAATTCACATCTTTTTCATGAATTTGGGAATCGTGTTTAAATCGATAGTTTTTCAGGAAGTATCTCTTGGAATTAATATTATAAAGCTGTGAATTTATATAAATATTAACATAATTATGTTAAGCATTAGAAGGTAAAATTCAGTGTACTTGTAGATGTTTCATATCTTTCCTCGAAACCAATGCTTGCAAATATGGCACCTTGGTTGAAAAGATCCAAATATTCCTTATGAATATATGCTTACATATTCACATGCATAACCAAACCTAACACAGCTAAATATAAACAAATTTGATATGAAGAAATTGGATGATTTATTTTATAACTTAACAGAACAGTATTTAAATTATACAAAGAAGGAAATTTTCCATTATCTTCATTAACATTCTTTTTAATACAGCAGAAGTTAAATACATATTGCAGTTTAATATTTGAGAAGTTATTTTATGTTTTTGCTCTTGTATATGTTTAAATTATTGTACCCACACTAAAATTGCTGCAATTTTGTGTTCAATTGATATTATTTTCAAACCTGTAGTCTTTCTTGAGCCACGATATATTTTTATGAATTTCAGTTAAAAAAAAAACTTTCAGAACTGGTAACTAATACTTACAGTGTTGCAAATCTGTTCAAAGTATTAAATTTAAAACAGTTTTCTAATTTAGGTTACAAAAATTCTAATTTTTACTTACATTATTCAAATCTCGATTGATATTTTGAATTATTGTGTGTGAAGTATTTTTCTAAAATTCTGATGAAAGAATAGTTCTCTGATGGATAAATGTCCCCTTGTTTTGACTGCCAAGACCACAACAGTGGATCTTAGGCTGACCTTCTAGGATCTCTTAATGGTAAAACCAGCCCTCTTTCATACATAATTTTTTTTGTAGTTTTAACTGGAAAATTAATTATTTGCATTGCATTGTAATCTTAAACTTTGATCCTAACGTCTATATATAAAACAGAAAATACATGTGTGGTGTCTGTCGCAACAACTCCTCCTAAACGGTTAAAGGTAGCAACAAGAAATTTGCAAACAACATTCTGGGGTACATTTGTAGGTCAGCTGTGCTATTTTCAACTTTTAGAATTAATTAGTTCTTAAGATAGTTAATTAAAAAATAAAATAGCCAAGGTTAAGCCTATTATTTAAATGTTTTTCGCCAATAACTTCTGAAATATTTATTGCACGACAATTATTTTTACACCATCTTAAAGAGCAGAAAATTATCTCTTTAATGATACTAATTCTATTGCGGTACAGATTTTTCTCTAATTGTAATTCAACATTTAAAAATTTATTTTTAATGCAATTTCTCAGAATACGGTTTATTCTTATAGAATTAAATTCAAGCCAATTTACTGTTTTGTGCACATGCTTTTGACAGTGTTAAAGTTAATAAAGGAAAATATTGTTTTCTTTGGACCTAAACAAGACTTTTTACTTCAGGTTGTTGTAGCATTTACACCTTTTAATACGGTTACACGGTGATCCAATAACATTAGCAAATTATTCTCTCGATGTTTTGTTTAATTTTCACAAATTTTTAAATGATCCTAATGAGTGTGTGTTAATCCTTAAGTTTTTTTAGCCTGGTTCCTTTCGTAGGGAGGGAAAAAAAATGTTTTAATGATCTGTCGCAAGATCTCCTCCTAAATGGTAAATAGTTTCGTGATGTCGGGCCATTCTGAGGTCTATTCCTAGATTAATTGTACTTTTTTTAACTTTCAAAAAAATTTCTCCCTAAGATATATAATTAAATAACGAAAATTAAGCCAATTTTCGACTTTTTCTCTCAGTTTTTCGCCAATAACTTAAGAAAAATATATTGCACGTAGATGATTTACATACCATCTTAAAGAGCAGTAAATTATCTTTTTAATGATTCAATTTAAATGTGTGTTCTTTTCCTTAATTTAATAAGCATTTCAAATTTATTCCATACACAATTTGTAACAATGCCTTCTATTGTTGTGATTAAATTCAAACCAGTTTATCGTTTCATCAAATCCTTCATTCCCATATTTTCACTACTGTGAAAGTTATGATAAAAAATATTGTTTTCTATGAATATTAACAAAATGCAGGATTTTTGTTTTTATTTTGTAGCATATATACATCTTTCAATATATGCACCACAATCCAGTGATGTTAATTATTCTCTTTTCACAATGGTTCATTTAATTTTACAAATTTTTAAATGATCATAATGAGTATGTAAAATTTTTCAAGATTATTTGAACCCGCTTCCTACTGGAGGGAGAGGACCTAAGGAGAAAAAGAAAGAACACTATGCGGTTTTTTCCGGTCAGTGACACAAACACTAAAGAGAGGAGAATTGTAGTCTGTGTAATGGCAATAAAATTCAAGATATGAAAGAGCTTATGTTGTTGCCTTAGCAATTATGGGGAGGGGAAAATAGATCACAAAGGACTACTACAATCTTGCCAGGTGGTTTAAACTAAGGAGAGAAAGAGAACAGGGGTGTTAAACTGCTGGTTGAGAGAGTCGGAGATCATGGCAGTGGATTAATGAAAATCAACGAAAGACGCTGCTGTGAAAAGCTTTTTCTTCAAGTTGAAAGTGTTACAAGTCCTTAGACTTGAAAATATTTTTATCCCGAGCAACGCCGGGTATATTAGCTGGTGTTGAATAAAACTGAGTTGCAATTTTATAAAGAAGTCAAACTACTGTTTAAGTAGACACTTTCCTCAAAAAATTCTTGTAGAATAGTAATTCTTGGCTATACACTTTCATAAATGTCATCAGCTTTATTTAGAAGTGCGTTTATGTAGAAGTGCGTTTATGTAGTGTTAGGTTCAATTATAATTTTTAAATATTTTATTTTACTTTTGATGTTACCAAAAATAAAAAAAAATAAAGAGTTGGTTGTATTCTTTAACTGTTTTAAGTTCTTTTGGGAAAAAAAAAAAAATCTTTGCTTATATTTTGTATTTTATTTAATGTGAAATACGTGCAATTTACGATAAAAATTTTAATTAGTAAATTGTATTTTTGGTACTTAAACATAATTTTATATACCATATTTATTTCTAGTATGATAAATGGCTAAGACTATAAGGTGGAGGCTTCTGTGAGAAGTTAAACAGAATTTCTTTTTTTTTTATTTTTCTGGATATTTTGCTTTTCAAGATAAAATTGCGTGTTGTAACTGATTAAAGTTGGAATGTACTAATGATTTGATTTGCTAGATTGCAGATTTATTATTTCCACGAATTTTTCTGTCATGTTTTCATCTTGAAATATTCAGAATTTTCTTGACTTCATTTTATTACTGTGGTAATTCAGTTTGTATTTAAGTGCCAGGTTTTTTCATTTTTGACTTTGAGTAACTGTTCGTAGAAGGTGTCCCCAACAGTGATATAATAATAATAATAAAAAAAAGACTGGAATAAGTTTGCAGTTGTGTTAATAATGTTAAAATTGAATTTTTATTTTAAAAAATAATCTTCCAAGTAATACTTTGATTTTTTTTTTTTTCAGCCAGCAATTTGCTACATATGTTATTTTAGAAAAAAATGTATTTACTTAAAAAAAAAAAAGTTGTACAAAATTTTACTTGCTAAAAGAGAACCTTAATTTGCCTGCATATCCCCATGTATTAAATGAAATAATAATTGGAGATTTAGAGCTTATCTTTAAAGTATATCTTTATAAAATTCATGTATAATTTTAAAAAGGTATTTTAAAAGTAGGAAAAATGAGATACGTTTCCTAAATAAACATTTCTTAATTGTTATTTAACCTTAATTATTTATTTTATTCATTGTGTATAGTTTAAATTTTTGTGAGGTAAATCATTATTTTTACTGTTATGATCCAACTTTAGTTATCTGATGTGCCACTTTTTTCTTATCCAAAGTTAGAAGTCTGATTTTTAAAAAATCAGCAAATCCATTATTTATTTTGAAATATATGAAAACATTCAAAACTAAAATCTTTAGGTTTATATTGCATATTTAGCCTAACAATTGAATATACTGGTGATATGTTAAGTGTTTAACATCAGGTCTGAATGTCTTTTGCTGTGTGGAGCAAACTGTATTGATTATTTCCATCAATTTTCATTGTTTACACAAGTAGTATTACAAAAACTTTTGCTCCAGTAAACAAGCTTGTTTGAGACATAAGAAAACACAATTGAATATACTGAACTACTTTATAAATTACGAAACATGGCAGTTGCACATACATTTATAAAGTGTATGGCCAACTATCTAAACTGACTAAAAGAACAAAGTTTTGACTTAGTCCTTTTCTTAATTTGGAGTGTAAATTGCTGAACTAAAGTCAGTATTTCTTTAAAACTAAAAACTGTTGACAAGTATATGTAAATAAATTTCAAGCTGCCAAATCTGGTTATTGTTGACTATTGATGAGTCGAGAGTAAGAATTGTTACAAGAATAAATTTGTCTATAAAATGTTATTAACAGTGAAGATTTTATTTATGGTTGATACTTTGTAATTTAAATTATTGAAGATTGTTAAAAGAACAGTCTGTTTTTATTAATCTACTTGCTTCTCTTTTAAATGTTTACTACTATAAATATTTAAATTTATGGCTTGTTTTTTACACTGTCCTGCATATTCAATAGTTGAATCATGCTGGCTTGATATGTTTTATAGTTCTGACTATGTTTTAACATCTGTTATTCCTTAACTCTTGTTTTATTCAGCTCTCTTGTTATTTAAGGAAATCAATAATTAAGTATGCAGTTAATGCATGTGTGTGTAACATCAAACATATGAAATGACATTAACCTGATTTAAGTCTTCTAAAGTTTCATTAATCATTCTTGAAAATTTTGTTTCGTAAAGTTAAAAAAAAGGGGGGGGGCTTGAAATGTCTTTTGCCTTTAATTTTGCTTCAAGTTTTTAGAAGATTTATAAATTTTGTTACTGACTTTTTTTTGTGTGTATCAGATTATTAATTATATCATGAATGTAGATTCGATTTTTGGGATAATTTTCTTTATTCAGTTTAATGTTTATATTTTGGGTTCTTCAGCATAATGTTCTGACAGTTTGCTTATGCATAAAAACTATAATTGAAAAATGGTTATTTGACTGGTTATAGTACATCAAGTGTTAATTTCTGATTAACAATTGTCTATGTATTCTTTGATGTTAAATTGTAATAATTATGCATGTTTAATATAATTGTAGTTATTATGCATCTATCAAGTTTTTAGCTGTTTATAAAACAGTACAGCTTAACAAGCATGATTGAATAATTTAATAGAATATTATGCAGTTTTCATTATGATACTATATTGTATGTAATTAAAAATGCCATATAACTTATCAACATTGTTCTTGTGCAGTTTCAATCATAATGTTTGCAAGGAAGAGTGAAATGGTATAAATGTATCAATAATGCTATTCATCTTTTGTTTTACATTTTTTTTCTTCTTGTAGACAGTACAATTTGTACAAGGCATCTTTGTGGAAAAGTATGACCCAACCATTGAAGATAGCTACCGAAAGGTTTGAATCTTTTTACAATTGATTTATGAAGTCTTATTCTTTTTAATATTGTATTTAAATTTCATTTACTTTAAATGAGTTCTTTTACTTTAAATAATTTTCCTTTTTATCTCTATTTTATTCTTTCTACTGAATATATATAGTCTTGCTATGAAATATTCATATCAAAATGTGAAGGTGTATCTAACCTTTAGAAGCAGGGAATTCAAGTATTTTACTGGCAATGCAGAATATTACCTGGCATTTAAAGATTGTGAAATCATTTGTCTAAAACATTGTCAAAATGTAAAAAAATTACAATCAAACACAAATTAAGAAAAAAAAGATTGATGTAAATGCCTCTTATTTTGAATATTTTGCTAAAACTTTTTTTTTAGATCTTATTTATTTTTTCTGTTAAAAACTAACTCAGTTTGATCATATAGCTTGAATGATTAGATTAGTACTTTATTTTGGAGCAAACCTCAGACAGTTATAGATTTTCTAATTATTCTTAAACAATTTACGAAAATTCTTTCAAGTGGGGTAATAGCAAAATAAATCTTTGTCTTTTAAATGAATATGTGAAATGTGTGTTAAAATATTTAATGTAATCGTGAAAATATGTTTTTTCCTCTGCATATTGTATTAAAACCCGTGCTGAAGGAGAACTAAGGTAGTAACTTCAGCATTATTAAAAAAAAAGTTTGTGCGAAACAATATCCATATTTCAAAATTTAACCTTGCCACATTATAAAATCGTGAATTTTGGTCTGTAATGTAATATTTTTTATTGTAATATATATCTTGATGGAACAGCATGAATTGCGAATGAAATAAACCATTTTATTAAAAGTAAGCATCTGTGGGGAAAAATGTAATTATTGATTATTAAGTGATATTTCTGCACCCTTTTTCTCTGCATACTTATTTGAAGAAAGTAGATGAAATTATTGGTATTGAAATGCATACGAAAACCAGCAACCTGAGGTATTATTAAGTTTAAAATCATATACTCTACAGAACTGATTTTCATGTTCCAGTTTTTGCAGTAACTACTTCATATTTTGATAAATATTTAATTTTATGTACCTGCAGTTATTTATAGTTACATTTAAATTTTTATATTTTTTAATTTTTTGCCATTTTTTTAAATTTCCTGAATTGCCTGTAAATATTCAGGATTTTATTTTATTGTACATTTATTCTTTTAAACAAGCATGCAGGTTGGGAAAAATTAGTGAACTCATCTAGTGTGAAATTAGTTGTCATTAAACTAATCTTTCAAAGTTAGAGCATAAATTTATAATTGTTGGTTATAATTTTGAAATGAGGAGCCATCTCCAGAACACCTTTTTGGATATATAGCTGTTTTTGCAAAATCCTTATTCTGCAGTCTTCCAAAGTTTATTATTCATTATAAGCAGTTTGTTGTGTAGTCGATCAAAGTTGACTTAGTTTTGGATAGAAAACCATACACTTAAGTACTGTACTGAACTCAAAACCCGTGAACCCATTGCATAACTATCTCCCACAATCATAAAAGCTATGCTCTAATTTTGAAAGCTCAGTTTCATAGCAACTAATTTTACATCAGATGAGTTCATTAATTCTTCCTAACCTACATGTTTATCCATAAAATGATGGTTGGTTCCCAATTACATAATTGTGTCCAGCTGTTATCAGTTGGGAACTTGATATTCATTTCATGTTTATTTTAACCGCTTAACTTAACAGCCCGAGAATACTCGTGCATCGAATTATCGAAATTTTAGTCTTATAAACTAAAATTGAATCATTAATTAGCTTTATAATTTGACAAAAAATATGTAGGATCCATAAACATCTTAAGTATCCTATGCCGTCTTAGATGAATGAAAACGATAGCCCCTTTCCAAAACAGGAGGGGTCATCTTATTAGATAGCAAAGAAAACTATTCAGTTAAGCGGTTAAAGGGAAAACTCGAACTTTTTTGCAATGCATGTGGGCTAAACAAAAATAATGGAGACTAAGAGAAAAAAAATATTTATAATATGTAGAAAATGAGAATTTCAAGTTGGGTATTTAACAAGAATATTTGAGTTTTATCTATCTGCAGTGTATGATAATTAGGCCCATGAAATGAATAAATAATATTAGTTTCAACTTTAAATGTGAAACTAATTTTCATGATAAAATCATAGTAAATGCTGGTGGGAGTTAACCCACTTTGGTATGTTTTAGTTTAGGTAGTTTAGTTTTGGTAACACATTATATAATGTGTTTAAATATGTTTAGACAAGAACCTGTAATTTGGAATTTCTGTTATGTGACAAATAAGTGGAGTTTTCTAATGAATTTTCAATTTTTTGAAAAGTATTACAACTTATTTTATCAATTGGATTAATCATCAGTGTTATAAATATTGAATTCTATTTAAATTTCTAACAAAAATACTCCTTTTTAATCATCTTTGCATAATTTGAATTTTAAATTACTGTTGAAAATTGATTTTTTTTTTTGCTATATAGTCTAGTAGCTAGATATTTGACTACAGATTATCCAAGTGCTCCAAAAAAATTTGTATATATATTTTAAATTTGCTAAAAATCTATAATATTGCATGTTGTCAGAATTATGTATTTATTTAATCTAACTATATTATGTAAGCAATGAATTTCTGAAATTTAAAACATCATTATGCATGTTTTTTCATGAATTTGATTGTTTCCTTAACTAACTTATAAATGTACCATTAATATAATTTTTTTCTTTCTTTCTAGCAAGTGGAAGTAGATGGGCAGCAGTGTATGCTAGAAATCCTTGACACTGCTGGAACAGTGAGTAATTTATTTTCTACTAGCAGATTTGTTGTTTTTGTGGTTCACTTACATTTGTCACATTTTCAGTACCATTTGATAAGTTGACATTCAAGTTGCAGGTCAGATGAATTTAACTCTTTGAATTTAATAGTCAATCAGTCAAGCAGCAATATGACTTCTTCAATATAAAGTTCAATTCATTATTGTTTTAAATTTAAGCATTATATTTTCTTTTTTGTCATTGGAATAAAATTTTAAAATTTTTTTTCATTAACTGTAAAGTAGCAATAACCTTAGTGAAACTAACTATTCAGTTTTCTTATTCTTAAAGGACCCTGTCTCCAAAAGATATACTGTTAATTATGCAATTTATAAGTTGCATTTGTGATATTTTTTTATAGATTCTTTATTATACATTCTTGAATTTGCTTGACATTTCAAAATTCCCTTGCATATTTATAGTTTTCTTTTAGACAACATTTATGTTTTTTGATAAGATCCTATCTCGTTTTAGTTTTGGGGATGCTTTCTATTGAACTTTTTTCTATTTCATGCAAGTCTTCAGTGTTTTCATATACGTGTAAAATCGTGTTAGAAAAACTCGCTCTAAAAATAGTTTCTCGTTAAAATTAAGAACAAATGACTAAAATATTTAGTGACTATAGGAATCAAAAATGCCTGTTACCGAGCATCTTTCAGGCAAGGAATAAAGCTTTGTATTGCTTTTTGGACTTTGTCGTGTTCATTTGAAAAATTTGACTTGTGTTCTGTTTTATAGGTTTCCAACAGGCAATTTATTATGGACATGCACTGACAATAAAATATTTCAGAAATTATACTTTATGTAAAATTTTTAACATGTTGAAAAATTTCCCTGTATGGTTAATGTCTAAATTTCATCTTTTATAAGTGAATTTATTTCTGTGTTAAGTGACAAAAAAGAGGAGGGGGGGGGGTATTTATTTCCTGGTTTTTATTTCAAATAATTTAATGTTTTAGAAATC